>KZ559605.1:0-93892 GCA_002850765.1 Aspergillus taichungensis
TTTTTATTGTGAGAAAGAATAGTAACCCCAAATTCTTTGAATGGCTAAGACTGCAAACCCGCTAAGCACGCTAATATAAACGGCGTCGCCGAACCCGGGGCCCCAGAAACTACGCGTCCCAAGATCCAATCAGCGGAGAACCGCAGGGATAGTGGTGTAGGGCGGATGATGACATGCCATATTTGCATGAAGGGTATCTGATTCGAAGGTCCCAACCACGGTCTATTATCCGGTCCACAATAATACCAAATGAAGAAGCTATTTGCATATTCCCTTCTTTTCAAGGAATTACGCTTCAAGTTAGCTTGGGGGTCTTAACATACTTTCGTATGCTTTACTTTGCATAGAATGTATTTTCAAGGTTCCCGTGCTGGAAATAAACCCAACTACCGATCTCAGTGAGAATTCAATATCAAAGCACGCTGTGTAGCCCCGCATATCAAATTTGCCCCACCATACAGCTAGGTACCATAATCTAGACTCGGGCGCGGGGGACGATAGCCGACTATTCTATTTCTTCCCACCAGGAGGGGTATAGGTCGAGCCTCCGTTTCCATTGTTGTAGTAAGTGCTGCCATTAGAGTTGGAGTAGTAGTAGGAGCCATCGCTGGGATCCGGCATCAGCTTGACCGGACTAAAACGGGCAGTGAACACCGACTACGGGATACGGTATACCTGTTAGAGTAATGGTATGCGTCTCCGCGGCCTGCGCCGTTTGAGTTGGACCCTGAGCCGTAGTCGCGCGAGCAGTAGTGGTTGCCCTTTGGTACGGCATCAGTTAGTACTATGATTGGGATATGGCCTGGGATTGTCTTGTGACTGTGTGGAGGAGGAGGGTGAAGCTCACCTGGCTGTTGGTGCCGGAGCCGGTGTAGCTGTAGCCGTTCCTGTTGGGCATGGTGATTGTTTTGGGTGTGTTTTGTGATGATTGAAGGGTCAAAAGAGAGGAGTAATGACAGTTGGATGGTGTGAGAAAAGAGTGGGGTGGATGGAGAGGTGGGGAACAATATATATTGGGTTGGGTGGGGCAGACGGGAGGGATGCTTTGGTCTTTGTGACCTTTATTCCTAAGAGAGGGGTCAAGTACAACCGGACGATCACTTCAGTCTTAGACTAGGGAGATTTTGATATTGTGGTTTATCAAAGGATGATGTCAATGTGCAAACCTTTGTATAATTGGGCTATCTATTTTAAAAAGTTAGGGATCTCACTGAATGATTGGTTTTGTATCTAATATGATATCTAGCCTTTTGTCTAATAAACAGGTCGCTTGATCTGAAACACGATGCACAATAATACTATACAAATGACGAAAACATATTTCACTGTTGCCATCTTCAAAACACAATATCAGTAGCGGTGAAGTAGGAAGTTATCTCGTCATCGACGACATCTGCTCTTGGTAGTACTCATGTTTCTCCTTCTCTTCATCAATCTTTGCATGAATAAACTCGAGTGCCCCTGGGAACCATCAACCACGAGTTGAAGCTCCACGACAACGTATTTTTCATTTTCTGCATGCTTCCGGGCGAGAAGTCGCGAGGCAAATCGTCGTAGAAGTGTTCCGGGACCCTGAGTGCAAACCACATCCACTTGTTTATTCGGTGAATTTCCCAGTACAGCTCATCAATCTGCGTCTTCAGCGTCCGAATTTGATGCTTTTGCCAATCCCCATTGACAAGCTCCCGGCGCTCCGCGATGATCGGACTCCGCGGCACGAACCCCTCGATCTGATCGAGGATCTCCTGCGGTACTCTGGCACCGACCGTGGCCGCCGAGAAGTTCACAGCAGTGAGGTCCAGCAGTAGCTTGATCTTCAGCAGCATCAAGGCAAGCATCTGGTTCAGATTATCATACCCAAAGCAGAAAATCAACGGGCTCAAAGACTTCTGCATTCTTGATATCTAGATATGGCAGGTTGAGATCCCTGAAATCATACTGCAGATCTTTAGCCGTCACAGCCCACCACTTGATAAAATCGTAGCATTCCTGGTCCTTGCCCAGCTGCAGCATCATCGTCTGGATGAGGCCGCGCACACCCACATTATCGCTCCGGCACAAGCGCAGCATTTCCATGCCGTGGTCCAGCTGAGAGCCTCGACGGACTGCACGCTCCAGATGCGGTGAAGCATGCGAATTAGCCCCATCTGCCCCCACATGTAGCTCAGGGTAGGTTCTGTGTCCCAGAAGCGTCCGATGTTACGGGTGAAGATGTCTCCACGCACCGTGACTCCTCCCACCACGCACCGGGACTCCTCCCACCACCACCGGGACTCCTCCCACTCCTGCTGGGAAATTGCGAAGCATCCGCTCGTCCTGATCTTTTGCGAGGGCTATTTGCTTGACTGCGTTGCAGTTGTATTTGTGCTCATCACGGTCCTCAGCTTGATGCTCGCGGCTGCAATAGAACATCATTTTGCAGCTGGAGCAGCGGGTGAGTTTTTCTTGCTTGTCGCAGATGCCACAGCCTGGCGAAAGGCTGAGTTTGGGCCAGACGGGCATCGCGGGCAAAAATTGGGAGCAGTATATCAGCTACTGATGGGAGACAATAGTTGGGAGATATAGGTCTGATTGAGTCTGATTGACAAGAAATAACTGCTGTGAGCCGCGTGGGTGTGATGAATTCCCGTATAGGATGGGCGGATAATTGAATGTGCGCAAAATTCACAAGAGAATAATTTAGTTCAATGTTGATTTGAGAAGCTCACTGACACCCCAAGAAGATCTCTCAGCTGGTATGGGAGCTTGAAAAAACCATGTCATTTGAGTTGATATGGGACAGGGATTTGACTCATGTGAAGTTCATACCATGACGGGTAAATTGATTGTAAATCATATGAATGTGAATAGAATCATTCGCTTGTTGAAGTACGCAGTACTGTTCGATTTCAAATATTTACCTTGGCTTTTAGTCCTTACGTAGTACATCCGTTGCTACCTACTCAGAATTTTGTTAGTTTCAGATAGTTTACGCTCTACCTCCGCACAGGCTCGTATATGGCGGATACAAAAGTTGGATAGAGCGACCGTGATTTTCATTTAGGAAATTCGTTATGCATTGGATTTATAATATGGAAAGCAGTGAGCGGGTTCAGATAATCCCAGCTTCCCGCCGAAGGTCCTCTAACCACCGCGGATCATCCGCATATGTTGAGTTCCAATAGTCGTTTCCCTCGTATGCAACTTGGCGAGCGTGGTCTTGAATCATCTGATCAGACGGGTTGATGTTCATAGAGGCTTGATCACGCAGGTACGCGAGGAGGGCATCCCGTAAGCCCGTATAGCGGTTGAAGGCATTGGGAACGTTAGCGTTCAACGCTGGTAATTCGTCTTCAACCGACTGCAAAGCTTCTGAGATTTTCCACGGGTCCATCGTTCGCCTTTCTTGCCCTAAGAGGTAAGGAGGCATGGCGTGGGTCACGAGGCGTTCAACATCGGGCTCAAATCCCCAGTCGCCCTTCCACTGGTCCATGTCCACGCCATTCTTGAAGTGCTCCGCGAGGTGATCGACTCTGGCGTCCCAGGTGGTGAAATTGGCTTCACAAAAGCCACAGCGCGAGATCACGCGCGTCGTGAGGTGTCTCCAGTGCTCCATTGATGGTTCGTAGTCAACATTATGGGTCAGGCGTAAATGCTGTCGAAGGTGGTCTTTTCGTGAAAACGTTCGAAGTTCGGGGGGGCGTTGCCGGCACGAGTCATAATTATGCGACTCGAGATGTTGGGAGTCGGGGTCTTGTGCAAGGCAGAAGACACAGACGTTAACTCCGTCTACTTCGCGAACACCACCTCCAGGAGCACAGTGCCAGCGGTCCACTGGTAGGTGTAACGCCTTTTCGTGTCTTTGCCAATCGTATTTGCTTCCGAACGTATCAGAGCAAAAGGTGCACTGGTAAAGGCACTTTCCAAGTGCTTTCCGGTCTTTAAGGCGAGGCGCTGGGCGTGGAGGCTTGCGGCGGCGGCGACGGGGCCCCATTCCTGGGATGGGAGTGGGTGGTCTCCTGGGGTAGCGATGGGAATGCTGAAATGAGGCCTCTGATCCTGACGATTGACTTTGTTCGCAGCTACTCATCGATGGTGCGCCAAGGATGAATGAACTCCTGGAGCTCCTACTCGACAGAGCACTCAATGACACGGCTCGGGGAGCTTCCTCTTCAAAGGAGCACGGGGGATCTTCTAATGCGCGCATGATATCCGATGTGGCGGCGGCCTCACTTTCAGGCGGTGAATGCTTCCACCGTTCAAGTGGAGATAATATAGAGTTTTCGCACGAGCTCGTTTCTGGAGTCGATGTCATGCTTGTTCCTCTGCGCCGTCGAGCATTGGTGAACCAGTTTGAGATTTGAGTTTTATTGAGCCCGGTCAGCTGCTCGATCTCTTCTCTTTCCCTTTCATTCGGGTACGGGTAGATTTGGTGCTGGTAGAACCACGATTTCAGAACCTTGGTGGCTTCCACGGGTAGTCGTTGAGAACCGTCCCTTGGCGATGGCATTTCGACAACGGACGATCTATTCGATGAGGAGTTACCATGAGCCAGGCTGCCGTTAGAAGAGCTGGCGCGCGAGTGCGAATGCGGGGTGGAATAGTCATTGGAGTCAACTCGCGCGGTGGTTTGAGCATGGTGACCGGCATCCAAGCATGAACACCCCGCTGCCCAACCATCCGGGCACCAGTAATTGAGAAAGTCTGGTGCTTTTGTCGGTTGTGTTGTTGGCTGCGGTGGGAACTCTACGACTTCCCATTCCATAAGCGACGGTTCCCACCATGATTTCGACGCAGGAATTGATTCAAGTCGGGCTTGATGACCGTTTAACGCGGCCGAGTCTGCGCCAACAGGATGGGAATTGATATCTAGAGGGGGCAAAGATAAGATATCTTCACAGAATTTGGGAATGTCTGTGTTACAGTGCCCCATGGGTGCCAAAAACCGGACAGAGATGGAGCGGTTGGATTCAGGGAAAGATGTACGGGAGGAAGATGTGGTAGAGATGGAGAGAAAGTGGGAAGAAAACAAACGAATAGTGGGTGGGATCTGGATTCTCTGTCGACCAACTTTTTTTCGGTCAGGTGGGTCCCTTCTCCGCGCTTATCGTTCCACGAGTTTTTCTCCCCACATTCCGGATCATTCTTCGTATATAACTGAGGGGAAGAGAGGGAAAATGGAAAACGGAAAACGGAAAACAAAACAAGAAAGGGGTAATTGGTGAATGAAAGAAGAGAGAACAGAGTCGAGTCTTTTTTCTTTCCGAGTTCGACAGCCCCCTCAAACACCCCAGACATGTCTCTACCTACCTTAAGACCCTTTTTCTATTTTTTTGATCCACAAAATTGACAATCCCCGATTCGGCGAATGGAGCGGTCCGCAGTGCGCCCTGTGTCGGAGTCGGCCCGGAGTCCGTTCCCGACGTTTTCCGCCGCCACTTCTCCTCCTAGCCAATCGGAATGCTGCAATCATTATCTGGAATTGCCCGTGTATCTGGACTCGGGCATAGATAACCTCCGCTCGAATCGGAAATCGGACCGTTGGCATTAGTTGAGTCGTAAGACCATCCCATTATCGGTGTTCTAGCCTTTCATTACCTATTGACTATAGCATAGGTGCTGAGGGATCCATGTCGACTCGGGAAATGCGGACCGTTGTCAATAGGTTCAGTTCCGGTCAGAATGTGAAAGAAAGGTAATGAAATAATGTAAGGCCGAAGATATTGGCAGAATTGACGAGAACCTTTGGCGATACCGAAGTTAGTAGTGTTAAGGAAGAGTCGGAAGTGCAGAATCACAAATACAGTCAGACTGCTGTGTAGTCCAGCGGCATTCTTTGCGATTACTGCCCCGAAGATGGACATCTGCTGTTGTCATTTTGGGATGCGGTCCAAATTCAAAGCTCCAGTAACAGTTGAGTATGTATTTTTTCGTGGCATGGAGGCAAATTTTGTAGCTTCGTGCGCTTCTCCGCTCGTCTCAAATGTTCGCATATTGTCAGGGTGCGAAAGGACTGCTAACCTTAGACTTTGGAGGCAATTTCAGACCATGTAGCGGATAGGCGGGAGGCTAGCTATGTTAAAAAATGGGGTTCTCTAGCGCCCTTATATACTCCGGAGTATATGAAGTTCGATGACGCCCTGTCGGCAGTGCCCGCGGAGAGTGGTCTGATAGGCGGCTTGGGCCGGCAAGTTCCTGATATTCAGGACCTAGAATCAAACATTCGTCGAAATCACCCAGCTCTATGACTCTTGAAAATTAGTTTCAATATGAACAAATTCCTGATACCCCTTTACCGATTGAAGCAAAAAACACGAGACTGTAAATCCTAACACGGTAAAAAGGTTTGACGGCAAAAAGACATGTAAGAGAACTGCTGACTGATTAGCCAGGTTACATGCATGACAGGATGGGGTTTCTATGGGGTTTCAGGTCTTACCATGAGTATTTGAAAAGGGCTGTTCTAATACGACAATACAAACGTGGTATTTGATTACAATCATGTCGAGGAATGAAGGCGAGGGTC
Source organism: Aspergillus taichungensis (assembly GCA_002850765.1). Taxonomy (NCBI): domain Eukaryota; kingdom Fungi; phylum Ascomycota; class Eurotiomycetes; order Eurotiales; family Aspergillaceae; genus Aspergillus; species Aspergillus taichungensis. The sequence continues at coordinate 6,506 of KZ559605.1, forward strand.
GTATGTTTTTGGACGATGGCTTATCCCATTTGAGAAAGTGCTTATGACAAGTTGGTAACAGAATAGGTTAGCTTGAGCAAACAGAAAAAACTATCACCGATGTAAGGAGAATACAGTCCCTCGCAGCGAACAGCAACCCAGCGCCAAATTAGAAAGGCTAACCCCGACGGTGAGCGAACCGAGGAGAAGTCGGCTTATTGTAGGCGCAACCGCACCAAACAGGCTCAGCCTGCGCGTGGTCTAGGCCCACCGCTGGAAGGCCCAAGTCAGGATTGGACAGCTAGCAGGGGACCGAGATGATGGTACTTGGGAGCAGTGATCAGCGTAACAGCGATATAATTGGTAACAGTCTTGAAACTGGTCAAATGTGCCTAGGGCCAACGCGGTCGAGAGTGAAAAGTAGCATTCTTATTTTGATTTTTATTTTCAATTTTCCTCACCTTATCTGGCTTTGGCCTGGGCCTGCACTTAGGGAGATAAAGGCTACAAAAAATGCACCAAAAATAGTCACATGTGATTATGCCTTTACAAGACACATATACAATCAATTCATATATTGTCGGGATATCAATTATCTCGAACCTGCCCAAAATGCGGTACAGTATTTTGGTAAAGTGGTTGAGATATATTCTAACAAAATAACACAATTGCCCATCCTAATCATACCAAATCATAATCATCCACACAACTTAGTTCGAGAACTTCTCGGGAACGTCATATCTAAACAGAGCACACATCCCACATTAGCAACTTATCCTTCGAGTCCCAAACGACTTCAACTTCAAATTTACACTTGAGGTCTACACAGTCGTATTGAATGTACACGCAAAAAATCGTACTCACCCAGTCTTCTCCTCGAACTTCTCGCGCAGACCGTCCGTGATCTTCTCGTTGATCTGTCGCACCTTCTCGTTCTCGGGGTCGATCATGCCACCACCGTACTTCTCCTCAAGGTTGTTGAGGGCTGTTGTTTTGTAGACGCGTTAATGAAAGTATTCTTGATTTTTTTTTTTTTTTTGAAAAATGTTTTCTCTTTAGAAAAAAAGAGGAAAGGAACTGAATCTAATCAAGAGAAATATCAAGGTAAAAAAAACCTACCCTTGTCGCCATAATCCAGCTGCGAAGCGCTGCTCGACGACTCAGTGTTGCTGCTATCGCCATGACCGAACTTAGCCGCGAGCTTGTCCATTGTTGCGTTGGGTGTCTTTGGAATATAGATGAAAAACTTGAGAGAGTAAAGTTGCTTTCAAGGTTCAATAGAGCGATATATGTATGAATCAAAACTTAATTAATGTCACCAAGGGAATTGGCTTCTTTTTATAACTCGTCTCTTTCCGACCCCTCCTTTCCCCACAGGGTTGGCCCCCCCTGAGAACGTGATGTAATTTTGTCCTGAGTTGGTGGTGTCGTGGGCCGCATGGAGAAGATCTGATTCAGGACCCAGGGGTTAGTTTATATCGGGAAGGATCGGTGGTTGGTGTGGAGACTAGTATGAATATAGCGTCAGTCTAGTCTGGCTCGACGAGAAGCAGTGGCCAATTATAAGGCTGATAGGGCAAGATAAATCGGAAAATGATGTCATGTTCCATGAATTCCGCGATTCAGCTCAGCCGCTGCATCCATGGACTGTAAGTTCGGAGATCTTCAAAGTCGGCCATGATTGGTAGAGAAGCGACGTAGTGATTTACTCCTAATTGCGGTGCATCTTTATCAAAAAAAAAAAAAACACCCTGCAACCACGTTCCGTAGTACTCAGCAGAGTGTACTCCACTCCACCGACTCAGCATTTCAACGGCCCCGCAAATTCTACCCTGATGGTTGTGGCCCGTATATGGAGTATTCCCAACTAGACACCCGAAGCAAATTAGCTGCAAGCAGTCACGGGAACGGTGTAGCTGGCATTGTGATGGAATCCCAGGCCAGAGCTAGCTCCCAACCCGAGGCCACGCTTCGCAAAACCAGTCCAGATCGCACATGTGTTCTTGCCACCCGTTAACACTAGATCGGCGTCCAGGATGGCGTCTCGGGCCTGGAGGAAGGTAGGCCAGCATGGCTGTCTACAAAGAAATCATCAGCCTGGTCATTTTAAACCCTTCAATGATTGATCAAGGATGTTGCTCACAGTGCCATTGCATCCAGAACAAGCTTCATGGCAAGGTATCTGCCATCGGTTGGAACGTCGTCGATTAGTGTAGGCTTGGAGTCGCTGTTCTGGCCGTGCTCATCGATAAGGTTCCATAAAACCTCGTTGAGCATTGTCGCCCACACTGTCCCAATTTGGTGAACAGCTCCCATCTCATTCAGACTGGTGTAGTTTAGAGGATTGATTTCAAAACGCGTCGAGTAAGGATAGAGGCGTATGCCGTCGGGTTTATTGGTTGGCCATGGGCTCATGGGGTAAGACGTGTTGCGGTGGTCCTCCGGCTTCAAACGAACCACAATGCTCATAAAGTCACCCCAGCCCTCGCCCATTCCGCGCGATTCCTTAGTTCCGAGACAGAGACCCTCATCCGGGCCACCAGTTAGACGGTGGGAAACTATATCATTGTCAGGTTTTAGTTTTAATGGGATATTAGCACAGTAGGGGGTGGGGGGTCACAGACCGCCATGCGTGTACTCGTGAATGACAATTCCAGCATCAAACGCCGAGTCTCGTGGGATTGGGCTCGAGTCCCACATATACAACTGCATAGTCCCTGGCCGTCCATCTGGCGGGCTTGAGAAAGCGGCATTATTTTTACCAACGCCGTTTTGCACATTCAAAATGACATAGTCATTCTCTTTGCCGCCCCGGTTTTGATTGTTAGCTTGGAAGTTTCCTGCAGCCTCTGTAAATCCTAGTAAGTACAGAAGATCATGGTAGGTGTTCATGGTGTAGAACACTTGTGTGATCGCCGCATCAATGTATGATTCCGGGTGTGACTGGTTCGTGGAATAAGGGTACACAAAGTTGAGCGAGAGGCTACTCGGACGGTATAGACCAAAGTATGAAGCGTTTCCTGTAGGGTTATAATGTGCAATGGCATTATTTCCCCAGGTCGTGCTATAGTTTTGCTTCCCATCGCTGATCCAGGTGTAGGGGGAGGCTGCCATGTCCCACGGATTTTTCACTATCGTCCGGTTCCCTTCTGTGGGATCGTTCAAGCCCCACCGACTGATGACACGGCCAATTAGTCTCTATCCGCTTGCAAATCTAGAGCCAGGCGTACTCACTACACTTGGTAGGTTGCAGCAGCCACGTAGTTGACAACTCCATACACTGTATTCCCAGTCAGGGCGTCGACATATGTCACCAGCCAATCATGCCCCGTGTTTATCTCAATTCTCCATGTCAGCACAACACTCATATCCGGCAACATAAAATATGTCAATCTGGCAGTCGGTTCAGCAACAGTTCCAACGGTGTTCTTGAAAACAAGAACCTCGGTCCGATCTTCCGGGTGCGCCGACACAGAGTTGCTATGCACAGAGAGTTGCAGAATATCCGATACTGCTTTCAGTGCACTGACAGGGTCAATATGACTGCCATTTCTCAAAGCATATGGCGTCGGTGTCGGGCCGTAGTAGCACGTATACCCATAAGAGAGCAACGTGCCACCTCGTCCGATCTTCTCAGGTTAGCGGTCTCTAGGCATTTTGCTATATCAGCTTAAACCCACATTGACGTTGACATGCGTATTATCAATGTCTATACCGAGGATCGTTTGTTTGAAATGGACGTGGGCAACCCCATTGTTGCCAACATAATAGTCATTGAGCACGCGAAAAGCGCCACTTGGCACGGTGGCCTGGGCAACCTTCAAGGCTATTTCCTTGTGACTAGTACCCTGCGACTCTGGTCCTCCGGAAGCTTGATAGTCAGAGCTGTTAACCGCCTTTATGTAAGTGCTATTAGAATCCAGCAGATATGAGTCGAAATGTTGAATCTGACGGTCAGGTCTTGGGATTCCAGGGCGTCCGGCTGCACATTTCTGGAGGACGAGGGGCAGTACAAGATAAATAATGTACCTGATCATTTTCAACAAAGTCGGATACCGAGAAGATACAGCACAGATTATAATGAATGGGAAACCGGTGTAAACTGAGTGATGCTGGAGAATGAATGAGCAACGGTCTTCCTTAACAGGATAGAGTGAGTCTTTTATACGAGTGTGTCGGATGAGCAGGAAGGGAAGCCCTGGCTCCTTCCTCTTTGTGAAACCCCATATTGTCTGTACTTCGAAATTAGTAGGTACAGTTATTAAGTTATCGAGAGGTTCAAAGCTTAAAATATCATGGTGTTATTTGTACTTGAATGGTACCTTTGCTGATAATATTTTATCAATGGGCCCTGGTACAAAACCCATGTTAGTAACACAATGTAGAAGACATGCTCCTAGAAGGATTACATTATATATACTTATATTGTATTCTGGGGCCAAATGTGCATTATCTTATAATTAACATTACCATCTATATACCCTTCTCCTGCAACCGTTTCTTGGTTGGTGTTCCAGAAATACCTAGTAATTACTCAGTTATAACTTGATCCATCGTCCCATCCACTCATTAACCACGCTCTTGGCCTCATCAACTAGCCCCAAGTCCAGCAACAGCTGCGTCGTTCCACGCACCGCAGAGTCGAGCGCGGAAAAGATCCACGCGTGGGTGTAGCTTGTGTGCTCGCCGATGAAAATGGTCTTGAACTCCGTCTGATAGTAAGCCGGAAGATACAGTTCCTGCTGACCCACAAGAGGACTAGCCCATGCACCAGCCTGGTGCTCGTCGACCTCCCAGCACTGCCGCTCAAATATGCCTAGGAGAATGTGATTAGCTACTAGTGTGACAAGTGATATGGGAAGTTACACATACCGGTATACTGCTCGGCCGCAATTGGGCCATGAATCTCCACCATGGAACGCTGCACCATCGCAACGTGATCTTCGGTGCTCAGCGCTGCGGTAGACCGCGCCGGGGTGCCACTGATATAAGACGCGAGAACCACACCGGGACCGGTCCCGTTAAGGTTGTAGGAAGGATAACAGACGTTACCGACGCCAGGAACGTCGACGGATCCACAGCCACCGAAAATCGGGTTCTCCTGGTGCTCCCAAAACCGCGTCTCATATTGCAGCGCCACCTTGCAGGATTGGTCGTAGTTCATGGTCGAAATTGCCCGGCTGAGCAGAGACGAGTACCGCGGCAGGTCCCAGAGCCGGACCTTGCTGAAGGGCGCCGCCACCACTGCGTAGTCGTACTCTTTACTTTCCGGGATCGTCTGGAACGGGTCGTTGCGCGTTTGCACGGCAATCTTGCCGGATGCCTCGTCATACGATAGTCCCTCCACTTTTCGGTTCAATGTCGTGCGGTTCGCGACGAGTGGGTAGATGGCACGCGGGAGTGACTCCAGACCTTGGTCGATTGTGCGCCATTCCGTTGCGGCGAAATATGCCGCGTCATACAAACTGTGCCAAATGGGGCTATCGTCTGTTCCCGCGACGTAGTCGGTGATATTGCTGTTGAATCCTAGTGCGTGGCTCAAATAGGCCGTCTCGGACCAGTGGAACATGCCGTCCTCTATGGCGGCCTTGTGTGCCTTGTACATATTCTTTGCGAGTTGCCGCATAGTCTCTCTCTCGTCGACTTTGGTGAACTCGGAAAACTGGCCCTCTGCGTCTTCCACTGCCGTTTCATTGGATGACTTTGGCGTGTACACGAGCGAAGGGTGGGCTGACACGTCTGCGGAGGTTGGGATGCGACCGTTCGGCAGACGGTTTCCTCCCGATGGCGCTGGGAGATTCTCTCCTTGTTGTATAAAGGGGATGAAGTTGACCTTGAGGTCCGACTTGTCATTGTTCAGCTTGTTCACGGTATTTGCCAATTGAAAGACCATTCGGTGGTCTTGAATCTGGAGCGTCTCATTTGTGTCCGGATACGTGATGCTCACGGGAAATCGCATGGGCCCCATCTCCTGGTACTGGTACTCGTTCGGCCGGGTGTGGTTCAGATATTTCGTCCGGATGCGACCCCCAACACGTCCCGACGACTCGATTATGTGCCAGTCGTGAATACCAACGGACTCAAGTAAGAGGCTCGTCATAAGTCCGGCCATGCCGCCGCCAATGATGGCAACTGACGCTTCCTTTGCGTTGGCCACAACTGCTTTACCGGGCTCTTTGCCTTTCATATAAGCCACTCCATCAAACCATGGGCCCTCGGCATCGGCGACATCGGCGATGCTCGTTCGTTTCGAGATGGTAGCTACCACGCTAACTGGTTTTGACCGGCCCAGCAAAGATGACCCTGAAAACGCATGGAGACAAGATAAATGAGGTGCATCAGAAGGAGTAATCCACACAAACCGCTCCGGACGGGCATCGCGCTTGACCAATAAGGTGCCAATGTCATGATGCGCCTGTGCAGAGCTCACGATGTCGCAGTCGCCATACACAAGCTGGACATCGCCCTCGAATGACTCCTCGATATAGTCCACGTGGATATTATGGAGGGAGCCAGCCGTGACATCCGACGGAAGTCGAAAGTGCAGTAACTCGGCCTGCTCTCGGATAAGGCCAGCAGCAACCGTCTGGGCAAAGCCGAGGGAATAGAGGAAGAGTCGTATGTATCTCGCGGGGGGTGCCATGGCAAAGATGTAAGAAGTGTGAAGCTCACGCGTCACTGATGAAGATATAACCCAGTCTCCTACTTGTGGCAAACATCCTGCTGCCATTCCATCCCCTTTATACCTAAACGACAATCACGCTATCTATCATATTTGAGCTCTCTCTCGAAAGCTCGCTTGTTTTAGTCCTTCATTAGTTCCTTCCATTTTACACATAAATAGGGGCTTGCTTGCCCGCCTAAACTGTATGGGGAGCAAGGGCTTCAATATCATTGATTTCTGCGTCTAAATCGAGCCAATGATTCGCTATTGAACTTGTATATCTCCGAGGCTCATACCACGTCCCAATCGCCCAGAAGGATCCTAGCACATATCGGATCTCGGACTACCCCAAGAAAACCCGCTATCGCAATCGATTCAATATACACTTATACCCACAGACTTTACGTAAATCAAGCGCACTCACAGGCAGCCCTTGTTGATATCAGAAGATATTACATTCTGACTCGTATCTGAGCGTCGGAATCGCTTATCTGGTCTTGTTATCTCCCGAAACTGATATATCGATACGTAGCGCGTGAGAGTAGTGCATTTTCTCGCTAACGCCCTTCCGTTTCAACTGCATGCCTAAAAAGGAATCAGAGCACTGTTCAGTCTATCCAATGTATGAACAGGCGAAAGGGTGGGGCCGACTCCTATTGCGGAAACGTGCGGCTTTTTCCGAACTCTTATCAGTGGAACGGCGAACTAAATGTCCATGACGGCTTGGCTAGCCCGAGCTGGCGTTATCTGGGTTGATACGGGGTGGCTGCGGCCGCGGGGAAACGACACACGTCCTAGGAAAAGAGTCAGGTCCGGGGCCTTTGCGTTGGTCTCCTTCTAGAGCTGATTGATGGATATAGATAACAACTCGGGATGTTTCGTTATTGGGGGATTCGGTTTGATGGGGATCGTCCTCGGCTGGACTTTGTCTTTCGAAGCGAGATGCTACATGATGTGAACTCCAAAACAAATGGATAGCATTTTTCAGACCAGGAGTGGAGAGATCCAGGACTATAAATGTTTGTTTAATGGATGCTGAAAGAAGAAATCCTCGTGAATCGCTTTGGTGGGTTATGGTTATCGGCCAGCCGTACTGCCGTCACTTTTAGAGTACCCTAATCACAAGAACAAAGAAAATAGGATTTTTTGAAAAGTTATGCGGATGATCGGACCGACAACGAAAGAATGCGCAGGATAAATAAGAGGTTGAGTTGGATGAGGCCATTTGATCCTGCCGACACGTGACACGGTATAGAACAATTGCCCATCTAGGCAATCAAGGACTGGCATTTATGGAATCCTCTTCTTCCACTTCAACGATCCTGTAGCAGTCTGGTTTTGAGTTATGCTCAACATCTGCATGGCCGCTACTGACTTCATAGTCTACGATAGTTTTACAGTGCGAATAGGCAAACCTTTCAAGCATGTGGCTGACTTCTGAATGTGGGGAGAGCGACAAAGACCTGTATTTCCCGACCACTACCCAGAACATCATTAGTGCTGCGTTGTCCATTATTTACCTGGGGTGCTCGTGAGCTTGCATCTTTGTGCTCACACTCTAGTAGTTCGTAAAGCACACGATATAAGATCTACAACCCATACATATAATCTCATTACTCACCATGACGACCAATTGGCCATCACCCATCCTTGCGTGGACTCTCTACCTCCCAGATCACAATACAACACCGTCTCACATTATTCTCCTCCAATTCTTCTAATGTCGTTTCCTGTGCTATCAGAAACACAGGCGACAGCCCCACTGTACTGCCTTAACAGCAGCATCCGTGTCCCTCTCCGGTGGATGGCAGGCGACCGAAACAACCCAGCTCGACATCGCAAGCACGACATTTCAGCATTTGAACGGCGCCTCGCCAGAATTACTACAAAAATATTAGGTAAAATAAGAGCTGCTACAACTAGTAACATCGCTCCTGTGGGATAAGCGCAGCTCGTGAAAATTTGGTCTTTCAGGCACACTTAAGTAGCGGCTATAGAATAAAATTTACGGGAGAGTCTATCAATGCGCTCTCCACTTCCTATGCACTGCCACTTCTCTATCAAAGATAGGGCCAAAGACCATTACCCCAGGGAGACCTCCATCTCACCCTCGCTGTGCTTTTGGCTCTATGTGGTAGTTAACTCGCAAGAACTTTTGTTTCTATCTTCTAGTGCTATGACCTCCTTGTCAGCCCAAGAAGAGCATTTGCTGAAAGGTTTATCTGCAAGTCCTTGTACGCTATTTGATGCCATTTAAATGGATTACAAGGCTGCAGAGAAACTGACTTCGCTCAATATGGTCAATATATTCGGTAAAGGATAGTCGAGATATATATGGCTAATTTGAGAACCCCCGTGACCTCCGTAGAAGTGAACAATGCATCCAATACTGAAACTGGTATTCCAATGCAACCAAGCGCATCAGTTCTCGTACCCAATCGCTGCAAATGCGCCAAATTCATCGTGAGATCATCAACGCCATATCTTCATGCAGATTTGATATCGACCTTGTCTTTGTCTACTATAGGTTAACGCTGCCCGTAGCGCTCCTTCTTAACACACTGAACACAAAAAAAGAGACTTACAAAACGCAATATGATTCTTTATCTTGATTGCGGCATCATATGGATGAGCATAATACCATGCCCCGTCGCGGATTGTCTTGTCTACAACGCCAATAAGTTAGCCTATCTCCGGCCCACTCATGCGAAACCTAATATTCCATTGCGACAGTCTCCTCGCGTTAAACACGAAGGGCGTCGTGGCAGAAAAGCTCACCTCCGATCACGACGTTGTAGTATGAAGCATCTCCTTTCCACGGGCAATATGTGGTCATGTCACTTGGTTTGAACAGGGACTTGTCTTTGATGGATTCGGGAGGGAACTAATTCCAAGCCTTTGTTAGTATTGAGTACACAATTTCCTGTTCCTTCGATATCCTTCTGGGAGCATACGTAAATGTTCCCCTCCACTGTCTCCCATGTATCAGTTTCGGCCAGTGTGGTTCCGTTGAGGGATGCTGTGGCGAGGGGCATTCTGTGTGTGGTATTGGGAGTCCCTTTCTAGGTATATTGACAGTGTAGGGACAAAAGAGCGTTTAGGTCAATAAAAAAGAGAAGAAGGTAGGATTGAAGAAGTGAGGGAGCTGGCGGACAATGAGTTGTATCAAGTGACCACTGGGCCAGGCACCGAGTCTGGGTGCGGGGAAATGTAACCAATGGACAAACCGCTGACCTGACAAACAGCTGGACAAACAACTCCCCGCAGGACAGCTCTCAATGAAGTCCGGTTTACGATGTCTATTGATAGTTCCTCCATCATGTGCCAAACGCCACGAGAATGTCTTAAATGTGTCTAGTTGCTGAAATCGCCACAGCGCAGCTGGATTACTCTGTGGACAGCGTTCTTTTACTCCCCTCCTGTGGGATCTGGGTACTTATGTCAGGGCTTAAAGAAGGTGTATTACGTCCACAATTGGCTAACTTTCAAGGATCACAATGAGAAACAAGATAGACAATCAACTATCAAATTACTCCGTTTTAGTGGGCATCCAAATTGCCCGCCGGAGGCCGAGATATGTGGCGAGCAAGGCAATCTGCTGTTGTGAGACCATGTTTTGATACTCAATCTGGGGGTACCATACATTCATAGAAAAAGGCTCAAGCATTGCCTACGTGTCAATTTCCACGCGGTGCGCATTAAGATTATGATGACCGGTCCACCGAATACGAAACGACGGGATCCAATACATCGCCCTTCAATGTTACCAGAGTCGGAGGGCCCTCCACTGAATCGTGCAGGGCGCTTCGATGAAGATACACTGACACAGAGCCATCCAGACGTTGTCCGGTCGCCAGTGTGCCGACCAACGAACCTTCACTGCAAGACTCGCGCAGTCCATGCGGGAAGTGGAAGAAATGGCCGTCGAATTCTACCCTGGCAGGTTGACCAGGACGGACCTCAACGGCAGTCATTGTCCCAACTTTTCCAGCTAGTATGTATGGCTCGATCGAGCAACCCGGCAGCAAAACATCGTACTGTGCGACTGGAACGGTAAACGGGAACGGCAGAGAAAGGTCCACGACCACAGACGTATGGACATCACCAGCCCAGTTCATAGCATCCTTCGGTTCGCGGATTTTGACTCCTGCAACCTCCGCCTCCACCAAAGAAGAGATTTCGCCACCTGCAAGATGGTCAAAATGAATTTACCGGGGCACCAGGCCCTGAAAGCCTACCCTTGTACTGCACAGTCAGGAAAAACTCCTGTCTTCCCAGATCAAGCCACCCGGACCGGAGATGCACGTTAGCCTTGGCGAGAATCCCACCTCCCTTCTGGTCTTCCCAGTCAATCGGGCTCGTCGGACTTCCCCCATCTGAAACACGCTGGATATCTGACAAGAAATCCAAATCCGTGGATTGGCCGTTTCGAACGTTCACCTGGATTCGTGGGAGCGATGCGTTGATCGTAACGATGTGCCCAAAAACCGGTTGATAAATCTCTAGCGTATCTCCCTCGCGGGTCTCAACCTCGCTGGCAACCCAGGTAGTAAGCCGGCCTACTCCGCTGATCCACGAACTTTTCACCCGGTTGGCGTCGGTGAAGAAAGTGCCCTTAATTCGTGCACGCGACCAGTCGTGCCCCGAGGGCTCATACTTCAAGGACTCGATATGAAATACAGTCGCTCGTTGTGCATACACCTTGATGATGGCGGGGAGGGCAAAAGCTAGAACGAGGATAGCGAGGACTGTCGTGGTTAGCAACACGATACATCCCACCACCGACCATCGCCGCCGATGGGATGTGGCGGTTGGGCGACGGGAATAGCGAGGAGGTGTTGAAGAAGAAGGCAAAAGTGGAGATGCCTCTGATGGTGGTTCCCAGGATACTCGAAGGTGGCCCAAAGAAGTATAGGGGACCGGATCCCACGTCACTCGTTGTTTCGACGCGCCCAGGGACGGAGAGTCCGGGAGGCCATGATTTCCCGGATCGGCCATACTGAACACACAAATCAAACTGCGATCACCGTTACCTCAAGGGAGTGACCGTAAATGGATACTTCGATGACCCATCGAGATATACTGATGGAGAAGCACCGGTGTGGTGGATCGAGGGAAGGGTCAAGAAGGGGGGGTGGGGGCCATTCGCTATAAATAACCCGGATCATGTCAGCATCAGTGGCAGCCCCAGGCCAAAACACGTGGCCGCCAAGAGATCGTGAGAAATCAAGCTTCAAATTTCTCTTGCTTGCTGTAAATAACCTTACAGATTACGTGCGATTTTGCCGACGCTTATCATTCTAGCACTGCCATGATCAAAGGGAGAGAAGAACGACCCAGATTCCTGTTTGTTGTAGTACTCCAGACGGTGGGTGGTATCCACATCCTTTTCTTGATCCAAACTAATTGATTATAGCGTGCCATGTTGGGAATGGGGCGTTGGATGGATCCAATCATATATTGGCACAGCCCCAGCCAGACTAACTACAAGTTGCTGATACGAAGCCCGACGACGATCGGCGCAACGAACGAGCCTTGTCTGTCAGCCCAGGGTTCGATGACGCTAGTCGCGACGAAATAAAAAATGCAAACCCTCCGCCGTCTGTTCACGACCTGTCAGTGTTTACCATCGCCCTCCGTTCAGGGCATCATTCACCATGCTAGGCTTCAATAACCCACTGCCGTCATCGATGGCCAGTATGTCTTGATGAGCACTCGTCCGTGATCCAGGGGCGTCGCTAACACACCCCATAGGCGAATGCTCGAAGGCCGCCAAGATCCTGGAATCATTCATCAACCCCAAAGATTCATCTCAGAATGCAGCGATTCCAAGCAAGGTCCTCGCAGAAGCCAAGGTACCTGATTCGCACATGTTTGAATTGAACGAATATCTAATATCTGTTCGTTAGGGGTTTGTGGTGTTCTCGGTCTTCACCCTCGGCGCATTGGCCTCGATCAAATTTGGCTCGGGGTTAATCGTCGCGCGGTTACCAGATGGGAGCTGGTCTGCCCCGTCCGCCATCGCCACCGGAGGGCTGGGAGCAGGTACCCATCTAGGCTTGGAACTGACAGACTTTCTTCTCGTCCTGAATACGGACAAAGCGGTCGATACTTTTTCCCGAGCGGGTGCCCTCACCGTGGGAAGTGACTGCTCCATGGCCGTGGGGCCGTTGGGAAAATGCTCTAGCCGCGACCAGGCTGGCCTGTATACCTATTCCAAGGCTCGCGGGTTATATCTAGGCCATACTTTCGAGGGTGGTGTACTCCTGGAGCGCTCTGATGCTAACAGTAAGTTGTACGGCAAGCGGGTGAAAGCAAAGCAGGTGCTCAAAGGGGAAATACCTGCCCCGCCAGAGTCCAAACGCCTGATCGATTATCTGAACGCCAACGCACCTCTCACTCCAACTCCTTCAACTTCTACGACCGATGTCCCATCGGTTGGGAAGCCGCCAGCGCCACCACCACGGCCGATGGCCAGTCCGCACATGGCCAATCCACACTCGCCCAACTCTCTCGGTCAACCCCCTTACACTCCGGGCGCCAATTCGTATTTCCCTGATCCATATCAACATCAAGCCCACCCTCAGGGCGCCCACCCTTTCTCTCCTGATTCATATCAGCATCAATCTCACCCACCTCAGTCTTATCAACATCCGTCCTATCCACCTCCCCCCTACTCACCTCAACCTTACCCAGGCTATTTACACTCACCCAATCCTCACTCACCCCACCCTCACACGCCCCCTCCTCACTCACCCTACTCCCATCCGTCCCAATCCTACCAACCTCCACCCAACACTGCAGAGCTACATTCTGAATCTGCCCCCCCGCCCCCGATTGCGGAATTGGACAGTACCAATGTCCCCGCAATTTGCGAACTCCCAGCCGACAACACCCCGCATAATGCGTCCGGCCGACCACTCCACAATCCGCAGGCTCCTCAGCCGTCGCCGACGGGCGGGTATGCGCCGGGGGGCGCTCAGTCTCCACATCCCGCAGCAAATGGACATCCGCAAGACGTTCATGCGTCGGGTGTTCCGACCACCAGTCAGGATACTGCATTTTCTCCTACCGTGACGCCTGCTCCGTTGAATATTCGGAAGAAAAGCGTTAACAATGTCCCGCTGAACCTGGCACCGGGGCAGACCGCCTCATCGTCTTCCAATGGGAATGCCCCAGCCAATTCACATAATTCCGGCAGGGATGAGCTGTTTTTGTCCTAAATTTTTGTGGCGCGGGGGGTGAGCCATGCGGAAGGGAAATGGACTGGTTCAAGTCACGTTGACCCGGTAGAGGCACGTTCCAGGGTGTCAGAGACCAGTGGAATTAGGAGAATGTGACTGGAAGATCTTATACCCGATATTCATAGTGAAGCAGAGTTCTTTTTAGAATACATACAATTTGTGTATGATCAGGTAATAATTAATTGGTTTTATTGGTAGTATTATTCGTTCGATATACAAACCCTACGTATAGGAACATTAAAACAGTGTCCATACTCTTGGCAGTTAGCACGGATCGCTCTTGAACATCTTCATATCATACCCTAGAAATCCAAAGGGTTCTAAGAAGAATGACGTGCATATCCACAATATGTATCTTATCACCCCAAAGGTTACCTTCCCTGGGCCACAAGGTCCCTGCGCATCATCGATAAAGCCCATCGCTTATCCACCCCTCATGACTTCTCGAAGATAATCGATAAATAATAAAGACACCGAGCATGGATAGCGACACAGACATCGATCTTCCAAAATCCAGCCATGACACAAAGCCAGAAACCGTGTCGTCGCGCAGGCTGTACGTTAGGACTCCACGCTCCGCACTGCGACCTCAGCTACCTACCTGCCCAGCTATAGCTATACAAATTCTAACACCCACCAAGCGCAGACATCCAAGTCCTCCCACTCCTCGTCCTCGGCTTCGCGACCTACCAACTCGACCGAACAAACATCTCGAGCGCCCTAACAGGCGGATTCGCCGGCGCAATCCACGTCGACCAAAACACCATCAACCTCGGTAACCAGCTGATGTTTCTCGGCGTCATCGCTCTTGAGATCCCCTCAAACATGGTTCTTCCTATCGTACGTACGCCATCCATCTACTGCTAGCACAGCACCCCGCAGCCCTGCAGCCAGTTGCGGGCTAACACCACACAAGATCGGCCCCCGCCGCTGGATCGGCAGCCAGGTACTGGTCTTTGGCATCATCGCGGCACTGCAGGTGTTTGTGCGCGATCGCACCGGGTTCTTAATCACGCGCGCTGTTCTCGGCCTCGCTGAGGCGGGGTATATCCCTGCGGCGATGTATACTTTGTCGACGTGGTATTCGAGGGAGCAGATCACGACGCGCATCGCAGTGTTCTTTTTTGGAATGTTTGGTGGGACGGCGGTGTCGCCGTTGCTGGGGGCTGCGTTATTGAAGTTGGATGGGAGGGGTGGGCTGGCGGGGTGGCAATGGCTTTTTTTAGGTATGTTTTACTTTTACCCAGTGTTGCTGGAGCTGGGACGGATGCATGGATGGATTGGGGGTATGGAAGAAAGTTGGGTGCTGATCTTTTGTAGTGGAGGGCGCGTGGTCAATGCTAGTGGCGATACTGCTGCTACTCTTTCTCCCTGAGAGAGAAGAAAACGAAACAGCGAACAGCTGGACAAAAAGCGACAAAGACACGCCTTCCCCGGAAGAAGATACCAACACCACCACTACCATCCCCCTAACAACAGTATGGAAAACCCTCACCAACACCCGCAAATGGGCCCACTTCCTCGCAACAGCCTGCGTCTTCGCAACATGGAGCCCCCTCACAACCTACACCCCCAGCATAATCATGTCACTGGGCTTCCCACGCAGCCAGTCCAACGCCCTAGCAGCAGTAGGCAGCTTCCTCACCCTCCCGGTCATCATTTTTTTTGCGTGGCTCAGCGATAGAACGAAACAACGCGGCGCGGTCGTCATGCTCGCCATGGCGTGCTACCTTGTTGCCCTGGTTGTGCTTAGAGCGATGCTGCGCGCGCCTGTCGGCAAGTGGGGAATGTTCACCCTGTGGACGACGGTTAATGGTCTTGCTGTTGGGTACCATCCTATTCATAATGCGTGGATTCAGATGAATTGTTGCTCTAAGGCAGAGAGGAGCGTTAGTGTGGCGTATGTCTTTTCTGGTACCTTCTTTTTGACTTAATTGTTGCTGACATGCGCGGGGTTTATCTAGGATGTGTATGTACAGTCATTTGCTATTTCATATTTTCATCTTTGTTCAGGTTGTGCTGATTATCCCCAGTCGTGATGACGGCAACAGGCGGCCTCATGGCAGGCACGCAGATCTTCCGCGGTGATGAAGCTTCCACGCTGTAAGTGTTTCTGTTTCTCTTTCCTGTGTCATCGAGCTAGCATCGTCACAACCTAACCATTCTTAACTCAAGTTACCCTAGAGGAGTGCTCATAATGATTGCATTGGTCCTGGTCGGGCTGGTCCTGACAGGCGTGCAAGTCTTGGTTTATATGCTCTTTAACCGTCGAAGCATGAGGCTTAGTACAGGGAAGACGTATATACTATAAATACCAGAGATATTTCAGCTGCAAGTTTAGAAAGTAGGTCTGTTTTGTGGCGTTGCTTGATTGTGTTGCTTGGGATTGGTTCCATAGCATGGAGTTCATTATGTTCAAGATCATAATATTTATTAATGTAATTTGACTTGCATCCTCAGATCACTTCCGATAGACCACACATCAAGACCACCGGAAATAGAACCCAACAGCTCCTATGAAGAATCGCTGATCAAGCCCCATCCTGCAAGCGGATCAATCCTCCGATAACACTTTGGTAGAAGCTCCCGTCCGGACCCAGCGCTCCAGGCTGGTAATCGTCGTTGAAGGTGCCACCGGCGCCAGCACGGATTCTCCACACCTCCTCGCCCGTCCTCCAGTCCAAAGCCACAATGTACCACACATACAGACCGTCGTCCGTGAACTCCTCCGCCTGGGTGTATCCGTACACCAGGCCGTTCTTCGTCGAGATGATCGGGACGGACTGGATGCGCAGGTCGTCCTTCTCCCAGGCGATGTTGCACTCACCCTCGGAAGACACGTCGATGCGCGCAACGCCCGGCGTCATCTGCGTCAGATTGTTCCATTTGCCGTTGAGCGTGCCCGTGTCGGCGTAGTACAGCGGGGGCGCGTTGTAGCCGTTGCACAGGTACACGCTGTACGTGTCACCCTGCTTGTGGACCAGCGGCGCGATGTCGACCTTGCTCCCGTCCTCGGGGAAGACAGGCACGGTACACACGACCTGCGACTCGGCGTCTTTCTGCGCCTTCTGGTGGTAGATGACGAGCTGCGACTGGCCTTCCTTTGCGTCCGTCATGGCGACGAACTGGTCACCCATGAGCGCGGGGGTCGCGCCCGACCCGCGCGAAAACGAGCCGGGCTTCTTCTTGTCGCCTGCGTCGTACGTCACGTTCCAGTGCGTCGTGAGCGACTTGTCTTCGCCGGGGCCGAAGGCGATAAAGTATCCTTTCGCGCCGGCCTTGTCCTCCTTGCCGGAGGGGCCGGTGATGACGTACGCGGTGGTCCCGTCCACGGCAATGCCGTTCTCGATCATCTGGTCCTCGATGTGGAGCTCGTGGATCACGCCCATGCCTCCCTTCTCGAGGTAACCGATCGTGGAGCTGTTCTGGGCCGCGTCACCGTGGCCACCGTTCTCGCGCAGCCCGCCGCTGCTGAACCAGAGGTTTTGCTCCGAGTCGTACATGGCGTTCATGAGCATCTCGCCTTCGCCAAGGGTTGACGTCAGGTTGATCATCTGCTGGAGCTCCAGCGACGGCTTCTCCTCGTCCTCCTTGACCTTGATAATGTAGATCTGGCCTTCTTTGGACGTGACGATCAGCTCGTTCGTCTCCAGCATCAGCTCCATGTAGGCTACGTTGAGCGTCTGCCCATCCACCTCGGGGTACCATTCCGCTTGCACGCTCATGTCCTCCCCAACGGCCGCGATGCCCCACTTCAGCCCTGTTAAGCTCAAGGTCGTATAGCCGACTACCATCTGACCCTTACGCGTCCACAGCGCAATGTGGAGACCCCCAACCGCCGTGGTCAGCTTCAGGTCCTTCCCAAGAGGGCCGGGGAGATCAATAGTGCCGGTGTTGCCACCGTCTTGGTGCATGTTCATGGCATTGGGGCTGAATGCGACCTTGGCGTCAAGAGGTTTGGCGACTGCCGGAGCACCGATGAATTTCTCACCCTTAGCGATTTGAAGGGGAGGGATTGGAGAGACCTGATTTCATATCCTCGTGAGTTCCCGCATTTGAGGGTGGAAATATAAACAGGGCACATACACCTCGCTTCTCAAGTCCCCCACGAAGGCCCTCCAAGGGCCCTGCTGCTGCTGCGCCGATCAGGGCGAGGATGTACTTAGCATGCATCCTTGCCTATGTGTAACAACCGAGCTGTACAACGCAGTTAACCGATCTTCCCTGGCGGGGTCGGCCTCTTTAAATCGTCTTTCCCCATTCCTGCGGGATGCACTTGGATCAACCGTCCGCGGCACTCGCTTAGAGAACACCCCATATCATTGCGAAATCTTCCTGCAGATCAGGGGGGTCTTTGCGCCTCTAGCAGTAATGAAATGAGAAGAAGATCGGCAGTGCGTAGCTGTCGTGAGTTGTGACAGGATTCCAAGGTAAGCGGTATTGCGTTCCAGGTAAGTCTAGCGACGATCAGGGGATGAAGCGGAACTCCTCGGCTGGTCGAGCAGAGCGCATGTGACCCGACTAGGAATGGCGTTCCAGAACTTATGATGAAGAACAAGAATGGCGTGCAATGGCGTCATATTTTGAAGTGACAGCATCAGGTAGCAATTGCCTTTGGTTCCTGCAGAAACCCCCCTGCCTGGTCCAATGGATGATCCTTCTCATCCTTGAGACCCTCATAATTGCGCTTGCTTGTTCGCCCAATGGCGCCACGGTTGATATAGATGAGCTGACTGGTTCGAATAGATTGAGTCGCACTCGATATGAAGGTGTGAACGACACCTGGTGCGTCGGGAGACCCACCCTTGACACTCCACTGTCAACGCACTCGGGCATGTCAGTGGGGTCGCATGGGTATGTTCCCCGATGGCGTGGACCTAGACTAAGTATACAAAATGATAAGACTACATTCGGGATCAAGGATTGAAATTTGACGAATCCAGTCTGATAATATCGCAGATTACGAACAATAACCATGCGGTCTGGATAACCATGAAAGGGTGGAAAAGAGCGAATCTCCAGCATTGTTTCCTTGTGCATTTCCCTTTTATGAAACCAAGACAGCAGGTGTGAAACCCAAGCGGCAGCTTCACTGTCATCCAACTCTGTTCTCAAAATGCCTGTCAATTTCCAATTTACCACTGTATCTGGTCCAAATCTTCGGGAATTTTCCAACCGTGGGCGAGACACACCCGCTTATATGCGGTCACCGCCTCCCCCACGGTGTAGTCGACATCGGCCAAACGCATATTTAGCCGAGCGGGGACCGGGTCCAAATTGGTCAAGGCCATGCGCACCTGGATCAGAATGCTCTCAATCGAAGACCCGGCCAGCCAACCCGACCCCGTGAGCAGTTCAAGGCACATGGCACCACCCGCGGTGACGTGCCCGCCGCCGCCGGCGCTCCAACTCACGAAACGCGGACGGATCACACGCACAAACGGCGGTGACATGGGGAACTGCGGTGGGAAGCGGATCTCCAACACGATGCTCGTCGCCCGTTGGGCCTTCATGTCTTTTGCGAGCGGTAGGGAAGGGTCGAAGCTGTGCAGCTCCGCGATCCACTGGTACACATTGTCGATCAGGATGGGATCGATATACCAGCCGCGTAGGTGCAAGGGCTCGTGGTCCTGGCTTTTCAGGGTTGCTCGAAGGCGTTGCTGGAGAGTTCGAGTTGCAGTAGATGTTGCGTACTTGGGGGGCGCCATCAATTCCAGGGAGAATTCCTTGAGCGTACCCGGGCGGAAGTCTGTCTTGGTCAGTGAAATCTCGAGCATCTTCTCCCGCTTGGTTGTCTCGTCTTCAGAGTCGGATCCTAGGAAACTGCGGTCCTCGTCCAGGGTGGCTACGCTGTCATGATCATCTTCTGGGATGGCCTGCCTCTTGCGCTTCTGGTTCCTACATTGTTTCTTGAAGATGGGCTTGTTTGAGGAGGCGCTGCTGCTGCGACGGGTGATGGTCACTGAAATTGGCACACGGATCGCTTGTCTGGTTGGGCCGATCGCGACATAATGGGGATCCTGAAGGTAGGTTACTGTCGGTGGCTGGCTTTTGGTCCCATTGCGAGGAGGCGTGGTGACTTTAACGAAGAGATAGCGGGCCTGGATCCAATCAAGATGGTTGACCACATAGCAGAAGTTCGAACAGTGCACGAATGCCTCAGGGGAGTTGACGACTTCATTCAGCGATACCGCCATCTGGACTCCCAGTGCGCTGTTGCACCAAGACCCGGAATTATTTTCTGAGGCCGTGGGGAATAGAACTGAGCGGGTGCAGTAACCATGCGATGTCTCAAAATTCTGGGCCATATACACTCCATCACCATGGGCACGTCCATTTAGAATTCCGTCGAATTTCAAACCCTCGCGTAGGATACTGTGCCAATTACTCACGGGTGATCCGTGCCACGCGAAGAGAGTGGGATAGATTTGGTTCGATTTAACAGTGTTGTCCTTGACGGCTTTGACAAATCGCTTTTCCTTGTCAGGAGACCCCTGGGCTAGTCGAAATTGGAGATATTCATCCGCCCCAGAAACCCGGTGCTCGGGGTCTTCATCAAGCATAATGCAAGACCGGTTGGATGCCACGATCCATTTCAACACGTACAACGCAGATGGCGATATCGCCTCCTTCCAATCAGATAGTGGACGCTCGCTACCCCCTCTAGAGCTGATAAATGATTTCATCGAGGTTACATCGGGAATGGTGTTTAGAAGCGCCAAGATTGCTTCCACCTTTCTGTTCTTGTCAAGGCTATCTAGATCGGAGTGGTATGGTTCGTATCGGACCTTTTTCGACAGCTTGAGGCCTGTCTTCTCGGTTTGGGTGTCTTTATACACCGGCTCTGAAATTATAAAACCCGTATCATCCACGGTAAGGGCATAACAGTGTGAGCGATGCATAGTTCGGGCGTTTTTGTCGTGTTGATCAAGAGTCAACCAATCCCCTGGCTTGACACCTATCTTGTTGTCCGTGGTTATTCTCCGCTGTGCCAGATCGAGAATGCCGTTCGGGGGCGGTGCGACGTTATAATGCGTTGGTTTCTCCTTTGGCACTTTGAGTCCAAGCCCGGTTGGAAAGTCTGACAGCTTGCCAGTTGCAGCTTTCAAATAGCAGAAGCTGATCAAGAGATCAACGACATACGGCTGTACAAGAATCTCCCACTCGATGCTGGGCCCCATGTCGAAATGAATGTATTGAAACATGCACAGTTCCTTGGAGCAGACGAATGGCTTGATAGCCTCGAATCCCGCGTCGACCCTTCGGTAGCACGTCAAGCAGAACTCCGGACATTTTACAAACCGCCGCAATGTGTATTGCATCGCGATCAGTATCAACGACGCCTCGGACACTTTCCATCTGCCCGAGCACTGATCATCACGGAGAAGCGAGGACGCGGAGCTATCCCAATCGTCGGCCACAAAATACAAATCGTTCGACAGTGTGTGGTTCTTGTCCTGACAATTGTCGACATACCTTTCGACGCCAGTCCAGGTATAGCCGTATTCGAGTCGAAATCTGATCATATCCACCAAGCGGGAATTGAGAAGGTCTTTCAACGGTTTTCCAGCCACGAATGGTTTGAGTAAATAGCTCACGTTTTGCTTTTGTTGCTTCCAGTCACTATCTTCTCCGATCTCGTGGCCAAGAAAAGCTTCCTGGGCAACCTGCAGGCTCGGCTTGTAGGACTTACAGAGCCCGACGTGGAACTGCACTCGCCCTCTACTCCCTGCACAGTTGTGCATCATTCTCCCCAACCCGATATATCCCTCCGGGTAGCGGATCAGCAGAACCAGGTACTCGGAAGCGAGAACGTTCCAGGCGTGCAAGGCCTCGGGTGAGATCCCCAGCTTGGAAACCCGACAAGCAACGCTCACTATGACCACCCCCTCGACGTCACCGAGGTAGCCCACTTTGAATCCCGCAGCCTTGGCAGCTCGCAGCTCCAGCCGTAGGGCTTCTCTGACAGACTTTCGCGCCACCGTAGTAGTGATAAAATCGTCACCCTCTGAGGCTGTTTCGTAATCACCATTCTCGGAATCATCCTCCTCTTCTAGAATTGGGGACCTGGGTGACTCACGATCATCCTCCGATCCCGAAAACTGGATGACATGCTCGATGCACTGACTGATGAAAACCAGAAAATCCGACACCTCTCGGCCGTTGTAAGATGGCTGTCTGTCCAATATGGCCTGGAGAACAGCGTAGGGGGCAGCGTCGCCGACTACGCATGCGAAGTACGTGTGAGACCGTGGGTATTCTTCGATGTCTAACGACGCACACGGGGGTTTAGTACAGTGTGTCGCTGGGCTGATGACTTCTACTTACCGATCACCGTGACCTCGATATCGAACCCATATTTTCCAAGAGGAGCGGTATAGGTGAAATATATGGAGCTGTCATCTTGGCCCATTCCCACATTCGTTAGGTGGGGAAACAGCCCCGGGATACTCGCCTTTGACAGGTCTGCTTGAAATGCACGCTTCCCCATCTTGGTCTGCATATAACCCATCAAACTGTTTCATTTAAGCTGGTAATGTCGTGCAAGCTTTTTATAAAGTGTAAGGTGGA
Organism: Aspergillus taichungensis; assembly: GCA_002850765.1. Taxonomy (NCBI): domain Eukaryota; kingdom Fungi; phylum Ascomycota; class Eurotiomycetes; order Eurotiales; family Aspergillaceae; genus Aspergillus; species Aspergillus taichungensis. The sequence continues at coordinate 28,964 of KZ559605.1, forward strand.
AGCAGATTGATGACTATTGCAAAGGATTGTAAAGATAGAGATAGAAACAAAGGAAAGGTGATGAGATGGAGGAGGAGAGGGGAAGGGAAACCTCAAGGTTGACTGACCAGTGAATGAATATTTACCATTTCCAGCCCCATCAGGCTGCAATACCGGAACAACAACCACTCAACTGCAAACTATGGCACAAGGGAGGGGAAATGCCCATGCATAGTACTGTAAATGTGTTCCTGTCAATGACGCAACTACATGATTATAAACTTTCAGGAACAGTGTAATTCTGGAAATGGATTGTGATTAAATTCAATGCCTATATACAGGACTACACTGAAAGCACACCATCACTCAGATTATCTCCCAAAGCAGCAATCTATAAACACGATCTGACATCCCAAAGAGTATCAGTGCTGAGTGCTAGGGTTATTTTTTCATGCATTTTCAGAATTATTGGCAGAATCAAGGATTGATGATAGCCGCAGATCCCCGGCCACCCGAAACCTTCCATGGCACGATCAAATAACATCGAGAAGGTATGAGCCGATGACACTTTATGTGATCTGACTTCAGCTCTCTTTCTTTGTCTTTATCTCAGGGTGGTCTCGTTGTTCGATTCGCAAATTACAGAAACAAGGTTTGACAGCCTTTGTTTCAGATATGGCTATATTGACAGATGAGCGACTTTCTTTCATGTAAATTGCACTTGTCATATCAGGGTGGCAGTGGCTGTGTTGCGGATGACTGGCTTGTTCTCTGTTCAGCTCGACCCCCTTTGTCATGAGGTGTCTTTGTGGGTAGTCCACCAAGCGAGGATGTTGGATCCGCAGTTGGGTTATCTTCACCAGAGTGATCCTTCACTCCCCACTGGTCCTGGGATGGCGTGGCCGGTACTCCTGGAGGCGTTCGATTGGGCTGGGGTATTTGATTCGTAGATGGGTTTTCTTGGGCTCCACTATGTTCAACTTTGTTATGCGTGGCAGTCGGCTCTATTGACGGCTCTGTTGGCAGCTCTGCGGGCGATTCATTAGACATTGGGTTTGGACTTCCAGATTGTCGACTTGCTCTCCTGCTATCTCCGTTCCGGCTATCATTTGAAGGACCTTCAGTCGGCAGCTCACTGGGCAGTTCAACCGGGCTCTCAGCAGGCAGCTCAGCAAGGTTTTGAGTCGACACTGCGTGCAATTCTGACACAGCTGGTGACTGGAGCTGTTGGTCTGACAGAGGCGACTGTGGTGAAAGCCCCCGATTCTGTTGCTCTGATGACGGAGAGGACAAAGCGGCTGGCGCCTCAATCGCGCCATACAATGGCATGTGGGGGTCTCTGCGTGGCTTGTTTTGAGGGTCGGTGTAGAAAACATCCGCATACAAGACATCCATCAAGGGTTGAACTTCGGGCGGTGGTCGAATCCCTCCTCGAAGGATCTTGTCGGCGGTGATATTGCAGTTATACAGTTTTCGATTGGCAGCCCTCCGTTCCAGGATCATCCCCGCCTCGACTGAGACACCACCTAACAGGCCCTTGGTCTTGCAGTAGGTAAACATGGATGCAGGGCCCTTGAGGCTGGCGCCGGTGCTGAACTCCGCGCTGCGACCGACCGGGCCTGTAGCGACCGAGACGTTTCCGCCTATGGTCAGGCTCCCCATCTGTGAGAATGTGCGCACGGCGCGGGCGTCATTCAGAATGAAGACCAAATCAGTCAGTTCGAACCCAACGAGCCCGCCAAACCCTACCCCCGCCGTTGCGATGGCTGAAGGAGCCGACCAGCTTCCGTTGTCTAGTCTTGCAATCATCACCCCCGAGCCGAATCGCACGGATCCCAGGAACCCGGCTCTTGTTGCGGTGAAAATTACGAGACCCTACCACTCATCAATCACTACGCTGTTATGGTAGAGATACTGGTCATGAAAATGGTACCTTCGCATTCTGCAACACTTTGCTAGGAATTTCGGTTCCTGGAGAGCCGGTGATGGATGGATTGATGAAAGACTCGAGAATTCGGCATGCTTTTTTGCTTTCGCCTGCGAAAAAAGAACCTGTCAGTCACTATCTTGATTCCATATTGAAGGTGAAGCTTTCCCATGGGGCGACAAGACTTACAACGCAAGGACGAGGGAAAGGGATTATGGACGCCGCGCGCCATTGTGGAGACTGGTCAAAGGACGTTGACAGTCAGAAGCTTTCCTATGAGTGACCGTCGCAAAGCGTCAGACCGTCACAATGACATGCGAAAAATGAACGCGGTTCAATTTAACGTGGGCTCATCTTCAACTTTAACCTCGTTGTCGCAAAGCCCCCTTTCCCGATCGCGTCAGTCTGCCTTGCCTCGTGCTACGACCGATTATCTTGGGAAGCTTTTTCCAAAGGGAACAAGTAGCGATTTGATTGGCGCTGGCTTAGTGTTGTGGAGATTGTGATTCTGTTTATAGATTAGTGGTGGAAACTACTGGGATGAAGATCCTGGGGCGCAGCCTTGTCGGAGCCTGAGAGTTGTCACGAAGCACTGACAACACCTGTTGATCGGCGAACCCTTTTCACTTCACTACTTCGGACATTTGATAAGAGTGTTGTCTACCCGGTCAATATCATCCCTTCTATTTCTCCGGCAGTGTGCAAGATCCCTTTCCCTTGAGACCATCACAGTTGCGCGTCAGAAATCACCAGTCGGGCGCTATCATTGTGTTTGCAGTAGGCTCGGTAATCTTCATTATGGTATGGTGCTCCATTAACACAGACTTGATGCATGGGTGTTCTCAAGCCCCAGACTGTCTCTGTAGTTTGAATTAGGCCGTTCGACAGTGTATATTGGCCGTAATATCAAATATGTCGCCATCCAAACCCTTGTTCATTCCGGGGTCTGCAGGTGTTTCGGCCTTGCTAATACAGAAGACCTTGAAGACCCCGTCCCCAAGGTTTATATGTTTGTATACTGATGCATCTGCAGTTGTGTCAATGACATAACTAGAATAATTTTCCATTTCTCCCGTAAACAAGCACGAAGCGCTATCTGTTAGCGACTGCAATGAGCTAGGGCAACTAATCCAACGTGACCCATCAGCTGACTACCGACCTCGACCTGACTTATGCTTCACTTTATACATCTGCCTTTTATTTGACAGAACTTCATGACTGCATTTAAGGATATATCCTAATATCGGATTGCCTCTGTTACCACCGATACTCCTCTCATTGGTTCTGGGCTCGCTTAAAAGAGATCACTTGCTGATAGAAAATGTCTCATGCAGTCATGGAATAACTCCATGAACTATATATCCGACGTTGGTATCAGCCGGCACAAACGGTCTTATCTCAGCAGTTATACCGGTTTACTGACCAGCACTTGGTATAGGTCATCATATGACCGATAGCCCCAATATCATATCCCTCTATGTCCGGCAAGGACTAGAGAATGAATGTTCGTCAGTCTTCGGCCGTTTCTTATGATGTACCTTCAACGACCGAGAATATTTGATGTACAGGTTCCAAACTAGATGTTCCAGCGAGTTTAAAATAAGCACATAACGTACTTGGCATAGTCGAGAAAGGACTCAAGCCTCGTTCTGAGCCTCCTACCAGCCTTCCACACAGCATTCGAAGAGCTCTAAGCACTCTTCGCTGGTCGTGAATTATTCAAGATTAGGATTGGTATACTAAATGTACGTCCCATGAGGAGGAGCACACATTATACCCGTCTTCTGCGACTATTGGAAGTGATAATTTTCATCAGCCTCGCTTGTGAAAAGCTGACGACTACATTTACCGTTTGCAGTAGGATGTTGTTTTCAAAGTTGTCTATTGAAGTAGGCCATTCTGGTCAACAGAAGGCAAGCACGAGCCCTAGACACTAGAGCTCAAAAATATCTCAAATACAAAAAATCCCGCAAATGAAACGCCCTCGCGGACACCCCATACGCTGCACACGGTGCTAAACACGTATAACCCAGCAATCTTTCGAGATCAAATCACACTTCCAGGTGACCACTCTTATGGGTCAGATATTCGTGGCCCGTTTCCGTGATAAGCACGGTATCGGAATACTGCGTCGCACAAAGGCCAGAAATATGGAGATGAGGCTCGAGCATAATGATCATCCCGGGCTCCAAGACCAGAGAAGAGCCGCCGTCAATGAGCGCCTGCTCCTGAGACACAAACCCAACCGTATGTCCAATACGGCCGGGTAGATTGGCACCATATCCTCGGGCGTTGTATCCCTTGCGTGCCATGCCATAGAGGTAGCTGAAGGGTGTACCCGGACGCAAAAGCGGCTCGATCTCATCCCGGATCTCCAATACTGCGGTGATAGCGCTCTTCTCTACGCCCGGGATAGGCCCCACGCAGACAGTCCGCTCCAACTTCGCGGGCATACCGTTCGCCACGGCCCAGACAGTCACGGAGACCGTTTCCGCCGGCTGCGGTCTCCGCAGCGTGGGGTGGTTCTCACACGCGTGGTAAAATTTCCGCGGCCCTGAATTCACGCTCGTCGCTAGCCCGCTCTGCTGCTGCTGCTGTTGGTGGTGGTTGCTGCCGTCAGGCGATGACGGCGACGATGACCCGACCCGCCGCACCTCGACGTCGGGGTAGTGTCTGGCCCAGTGCTGGTTCATGGCGTGCGTAGACGCGATCGTCACGTCCCGCTCGGTAACGTCCCCTCCTGCGAGCGCCGCGATGGCCGCCTCCATGCCTACGTCCGCGATATGCGCTGCAATCCGGACGTTGGCGATCTCGTCGGGGTCTTTGACTAGCCGGCAGCGGCCGATCAGGGGTGTGGCGTTGACGAACTTTGCCCCTGGCGGTGGTGGGGTCTTGTTCACTGGGTCTCGGGCGCGCTCCAGCGCAATGAACTCTTCTTCAATGCCGATGGTTTTCCCCTCCATATCGAGGTTGGCCAAGATCGAGCTCAGCGCTGCTTGCCAGCTAGGGCCTGTTGGCACGTTTCTCGTCTGCGTGTTGAATAGTTTCATCCCGGGTGTCCAGGCTCCTGCGCGGGAATGGTCGTCGCGAAGGGCATATACCAGCAGGGTTGGATCACCGCGGGGCGCGAGTACCGCGATTATGGGATGCGAGGATACGATGGAGCTGAAGCCGGTGAGGTAGAAGCTGTTTTCGGGCTGGAAGCACACGATGGCGTCGATTTTTTCTTTGGTCATTTGGGCTCGTAGACGGCCTACCCTGGGCTGGATGGTGAAGCCCATCTGGTCTGATATCTTGAGTCCGCCCATTGTAGTGATTTGGGGGTTGTGATTGGTGAGTGACCGGTACTATTATTCAAATGTTTCGAAGAAAGGAACAACCGTCGGTGTTCCTCACAATAACCTTAAGTGTTCTGCAACGTCCTGGGGCCTTACGGTTTTGTGGGTTTATTTTGCGATATATCACAAATAAGGGGGAGTCGTTGGCACTATCGACGTGAGTGGGGGTATGCAACTAGAATTGGCCTGATAACCCCTTTGACGATGCAGCTCGGCGACACGACACGTCAGATATTGACTTGAGGTCCAAATATAGGTACCCTATAATTAGCTTTGATGGAGAGCAGGGGCTTTGAAATATCTTCATCATTACCATCAGCTTGACGAAACATACCGGGTTTGAAACAACAATGTCCAATCTACAGAGAACATCTCACGCAGATCTTGATACTGCATGCAGTCTCTACCTCTATCTAATGAACCAGCGTTTTCCGTGGAGTATCGAGGCTATGAAGGATCTCACCTTATAGAAATAACATCACTTTGGTCACCTGTTCACAGTGAGCCCTACTGGCCGCGTAAATGCTCGATGTTCTAACCCGCTACTACACTACACAGTCTACATAAAGTCACAATGGGGAATAAACTGATAGTGTGTTTCAAATGTCAGTGGAGCAAACTGGACTGACAAATCGCTACTCGACCCACCCAGTCATCCCTCACCTCCCAAAAGGACGAAGACAAGCACCACAAAAAAGTGTCAAACAGGTCAAACGCCCATCAACTCGGTCATATTAACTTCGTGCATTTCTCAAGGACACTGAGACGCAAACTGCTGTGCGGCTTACCTCACAAGTCAGCTCCATATCACGCTTCCTCCCAATCCAAAACAGGGGGGTACATACAAGTGAAATCCTCAGGGCTGCACTTGGTCTTCACGCACTCGAAGATAATGTCCCAGAGCTTTTGGTCGTGACAGGCGCAATCGGTGCTAGTGCAGTCGGTAGCGCCACGGTTGTCCAAGGCACATTTTTCCTTTACGGCCAATTCGTTAGCTAGTCATGTACGATGACAGGGAAGTCCCTTCAGTTTGGTCATTATATTATGCGACAACGCTTACCAGACACGGGCTGATAGCTGTAGTTAAGGACAGCAAGGCTGCAAAAGGTACAAGTATGAACGATCTCGTTATGGATGCTTGGGAGCGTTTGAGGGTGTATATCTAACTATGTCTTGGACTCTTGTTCCAATTAGCAGAATAGGGGTATACGAAGGAACGCCCACTTGGCTTTATATAACAAGCCCCCAGGGCAGAGGTTATTCTCTCATGACAGATCCTTTAAGTGAGATTTCCCCTGGGGAGTGTATACAATTCGATAAGCTGTGTCATAATATGTCAATCGTTGGATGCACTGCTGATACTGGTCATTTGTGAGTCTATCGGGCTGAAGAATGTGCTCTATCGATCGACGAGAGAAAGGACTACAGATTTCAGGATGCCAATTTTGGCAAAAAATGTATTTTCGACTATGATATTTACCCCAATCGTAGCTGTACTACTGCGCCGCATTGCAATTTTGATTGTCATACCCCAGGGATTCTGAAGTACTTTGACCATCAGTACTGTATACATATAGGAGCGTTATCCTAGTGCGTCTGGCGCTCTGACACTAGGGACTTTATGCGTCAATATGTAAAACATAATGATATGCATAGTTTAGCTCACACATGGTAAGGATAATATGAGTCAAAAATACTGAAATTAGGTCATTCTGTTGAATATGTCAAATTTTGCTGCTGATGGATCAGTGGAAGTTAAAATCTACAGCTCAGGCAGTCCAGAACCAACATTGGGATAGAGACATTGGGATATAGATGAATTGTCCCCACAGGCGATATTCTGTCTATATATCATTTGGTTCCTGCTGGCCAAGTTCATGAAGATGTCAGTCACTTTGGTGGAAACTCGGCTTTCATCACACAGTTCCGCCTGTGTTTGGTTCGTGAGATTAAGGTCCATTGCCTCACTACCACATAGTAGACAGTGACAGATGCGTCGATTTATTCTTTTACACAAAGTGAATAGAGGCAGATGAAGAGCACACGTGATCAAGGACTATCATCAATCGCAACCAGACCTTCCTGATCAATCTATCTGTCGCTGATCCTTATACTTAGTGATAATAAACAAGATCTCACTCTCTCTTCCCTTGCTGTTTGAAACGATTAATTAATTGATTAACTACAGCAGTCTCTAATGGGATTCACAAAACCAGAGCGGAGACGGTTAACACTGGTTATGATCACTGGTTACAAAGTGTGTGTGACAACAGCTAACGCTCATAAGAATTCATCGCGGATTCCCTTCCGGCTGGCCATTATAGACTGAAACATGGGCCACGAGGGTAACGTTGATGCTGGTAATGAACCAGGGGAATGGTGGCTAGAAGGATGATGCTGATCTGTGAGAAAAAAGGAGCTGGAGGCACAGCTATATGCGTGGTAAATACCGCGGAAATAGTTGACTGAACCGGTTTGATCATTCCTGGTCACTTCAGGTTTCGTGGAAAGTTCTCCTTCCGTCTCTCCTATTCGTTCGACATGACTCTTGGCCCCATCATCACCTGGAGATTGGACAATACGGGAAGGTCACAAACCCACTCGGCAAGAGTCCGGGGCCGGTTGGAGCCGGTTGAGTGGCCGGTTGCGAGATTTCTTGCGGGAATAGACTGGGTCAAAACTCAGTCACTGAGCCAACCTTTTGGGTTGACCCACTTGCCCCGGCCGGTCCACCAATGCGGGGGTAGATGGGAGACTGCTTCCGCATTTAATAGACACGGGAACATCACAGGAACATCAAGATTTTTGATCCATTCTACATCATCTGAAGACAACTCGGAAAGACGAAGCTGGTGCTCCACGATGCAGCTGAAGGTACGTTCCAGTCTCTGCCGCTACACATCATGGCGGCTTTGTATCCGACCACGCCGTCGGCTTCTGCGGTACTTTCGAGACCCTAATCAGTGTAGTAGGCTTGGGCAGTAATCGCGCTGTCGGCCCTTCCAGCCGTCTGCGCACGCCAGCAACTGCGCCCCAGAGTCATCAATAGCGTGAGACGACATGACGGCCGCGGACAACAAGAGGCACCCCCCAACGGCGGCAGCACCTACCAAACCCGGTTTCCCGGAGTGACATGGGATGACGACAACTGGATGCTTACGACCACATCCTTGGACCAGGGCCATTACCAGTCGCGCGGATCGGTGGCAAATGGATACCTCGGTATCAGTGTATCCAGCGTCGGTCCGTTCTTTGAACTCGATGTCCCCGTCGAAGACGACGTGCTCAACGGCTGGCCGCTCGATTCGCGACGGCAGAGCTTTGCAACGATTGCCGGGTTCTGGGACGCCCAGCCCACCACGTCCAGGAGCAACTTTGAGTGGCTGAGTCAGTATGGAACTGACAGCGTGATCAGCGGCGTCCCGCACTGGAGCGGGCTGGTCTTGGACTTAGGCAATGGGGTGTACCTGGATTCGACGGTGGACAACAAAACCATTACTGAGTACAAGTCAACGTACGATTTCAAATCCGGCGTTCTATCTTGGTCGTATACGTGGACGCCCAAGGGAGACCATGGGTCATATGCGGTCACCTACCGGTTGTTCGCCCACAAGCTGAAGGTCAACCAGGCCGTGGTCGACATGCAGATCGTCCCCTCGGCCAACGGAAAAGCCACCGTGGTGAACGTGATCGATGGGTATTCAGCGGTGCGCACGGATTTTGTTGAATCTGGGGAGGAAGAGGGGGCCATATTCACGGCGGTGCGACCCTGGGGAATCCCTGACGTGGCTGCTTATCTGTATGCGAATCTGACCGGATCCGACACGGTTGATCTGTCCTCGAGGAGACTCGTCAAGGATAAACCCTACATACATGCCAATCAATCTTCCCTTGGACAGGCAGTAGACGTCAAATTCCTCGCCCACCAACCCGTGCGGATAACCAAGTTTGTGGGCGGCGCGTCTAGCGATGCCTTTCCGGACCCTCGCCAGACGGCTAAGCAGGCAGCGTCGTCGGCGCTTGCGGCCGGATATGACCAGTCATTGGAAGCCCATGTATCAGAATGGGCCAGCGTCATGCCTGATTCTTCCGTGGACCGCTTTACCGATCCCACTACGGGGCGACTACCGTCTGACCTACATGCGATCGACTCTGCTATCATCGCCGTCGCTAACACCTACTACTTGGTACAAAATACGGTCGGCAAGAATGCGATCAAAGCCGTCGATGGGGCACCCGTGAATGTCGACAGTATTTCAGTCGGCGGCCTGACATCTGATTCTTACGCGGGCCAGGTTTTCTGGGATGCCGATGTGTGGATGCAACCCGGCCTGGTCGCTTCCCACCCCGAGGCTGCTCAGCGTATCACCAACTACCGTGTGAAACAGTATCAACAGGCGGTGCGGAATGCCCAGACGGCGTATGTGGGCTCGAAGAACCAGACTGTCATCGACCCATCGGCGGCCATTTACCCCTGGACGAGCGCGCGTTTTGGCAACTGTACTGCGACAGGGCCCTGTTGGGACTACCAATATCATCTCAATGGCGACATTGGGCTTTCCCTGATCTACCAGTGGGTGACCAGTGGTGATACACAGACGTTTCGCGAGAAACACTTCCCGGTGTACGACTCAATAGCCACGCTGTATTCCAACATTGTCCAACGCAATGGCTCGTCGTGGACGCTAACAAACATGACCGACCCGGATGAATTTGCGGACCATGTCGACGGCGGCGGATACACGCTGCCGCTCATCGGCGAGACCTTGACGTACGCCAACCAATTCCGCGAGCAATTCGATCTCCAGCGCAACGAGCAGTGGACAGATATAGCTGAAAACGTCATGGTGCTGCGAGAGAATGGCATCACCTTGGAATACACCACCATGAACGGGTCAACACGAGTCAAACAGGCGGACGTCGTCCTCCTTACGTACCCCCTCGACTACGACAGCAACTACACCTCGAAGAACGCATTGACGGACTTGGACTACTACGCCAACAAGCAGTCACCGGACGGGCCGGCCATGACATGGGCGATCTTCTCGATCGTCGCCAACGCGATGTCGCCCTCGGGCTGCTCCGCGCACACCTACCACCAGGTCTCATTCGGCCCGTACGCGCGCGCCCCGTTCTACCAGCTCTCCGAACAGATGGTCGACAGGTTCAGCATCAATGGCGGGACGCATCCGGCCTTCCCGTTCCTGACCGGCCACGGCGGCTCCAACCAAATCGTCCTCTTCGGCTACCTGGGCCTCCGGCTCCTCCCCGACGACATCCTCCACGTGGACCCTAACCTGCCGCCCCAGATCCCCCACCTCCGCTACCGCACCTTCTACTGGCGCGGGTGGCCCATCGCAGCAGAGTCGAACTACACGCACACCACGCTACAGCGAGACCACTCAACGCCCGCGCTCTCAACCGCCGACCCCCGATGGGCCGAGAACGCCCCCATCACCGTCGAAGTCGGGGCCTCACCCGGTCACACGACGCGCCACTCGCTCCCCAAGAACGGCACGCTCACCATTCCCAACCGCCGCATCAGCGACACCAAAACCACCCCGGGCAACCTCGTCCAATGCGCGGCAGTGTACTCGCCCGATGCCTTCGAGCCAGGCCAGCTCCCCATGGGCGCTGTCGACGGCGCTACCTCCACCAAATGGCAGCCTTCCACAGCTGCAAAGTGGGCCTCCCTCACTGTGACCCTCCCGCCACCCTCCGACAACAATAGCGCAGTAATCACCGGCTTCGACTTCACCTGGGGCTCCGAACCCCCCGTCAACGCAACCATCATTCTCCACGACACCGCCCCTTCGCACTCTTCCTCCACGCCATCCAAGGCCCCATCCAAAGGCCGCACAGTCTGCACCCTCACAAACATCAAACAATCCGCGCCCTACGACGCCGAAAAGACAGACCTCAACGCCGTCGCCATGCCGCTGGGGAACACCACCCACGTGGACCTCGGCCGCAGTGAAAAGACCGCGCGCTACGCGACGCTATACATCGTGGGTAATCAAGCCAGCGGGGGTGCTAATAATGGCACGGGTGCGACAGTCGCCGAGTGGGTTATCTTGGGTGGTAAGAAGGGGTAAGCTCGGGTCTGATGTTATTCTTATCATCTTGGTTACTATGATCGGTGTCCTTGTTTGTTGTTGATATTGTCTTCTTGGTCCCACTCTTCTTATTTTTCTCCTATTATTCTTCTTTGTATCGTAATTAGATGCAATTGGTGGAAAGATATTTTATCTACTTCTCCACAGTGTCTCAACAAGCTCCCTACCTACCTATGTAGTAATTACAGTGCATACTACATCCTAGATGCTATCACCCAGATAACTACTTACTTCTACGTTAAGCTTTTCTACCCCCCAAATAAACACTCACACCCAGCTGCCCCTCTAAAGCCCATAAGTGACAGTCCATAACTAGAAACAAGGCACACCAAAATCCACGTATATTAGCTTATACCCGAACCCATCAAGACAATCATTATCATGCATCTGAGAAATAGGGTTCCCGCGCTGCCACGATACCGCTCGGCCAAAATGGTAGCATCGATCAACTCTGCTGAGTTGGTCATGGATAGCGGCTTAAATATTACAGTATACATCTAACGCACTCGATCATCGGGCCATCCATCCAGGCAGCCAGCGCAACTCGCCATTCAAATCACTGGGCGCGAGACGAGACAGCAAGCGAGCACAAATAGTGGGCAGACATATCTATCGTCTTTTCTTTTCTTTTCCTTTTTAGTTCACTCGCCCTCCAAGAAAAGGACCCGAGTCACAGTACGTAAACACATACTAGTTACTGCCATCAACGAAATGAAAAAAATCAAGAAGATCAACTAACAATGCACAAGTACGGTATGATATGATGATATGGTATATAAGATAAGATATGTATCTAAAATACAATCATGTGATATAAAACTATTACAAAAGAATAGTAACAGTGAAAGAGAAGAAAAGAATCAAGCATCCGTAGCAAACCGATCCAAGAACTTGAACTTGGTCAGGGCATCAGTGAGACTATCTACAAAGTCCTTGTCCGCGTCCTTGGCGACGACCACTCCAGGACGGTCAGAGACGATGCCTGCGTCTTTGAGGGCGGAGTCACCTTTGCCGAGGGCGCCGACGGTTTTGCCGAAGCGGAAGGCGTCGACGAGGATCTGGAGGGGCCGGCCGGCGGGGTAGGACGCGTGGGGCTTGATGAGGGAGCGGGGGGTGAAGAGGTCTGCGACACCGGGGGCGACAATGACGGCGTCGAATTGGATGGCGTCAGAGGCGGCGTAGGTTTGGTCGACGCCGTCTGCGAGACTCTCGGCGACGACGACGACGTCGACGTTGAGGCGGGCGAGCTGGTCGGCGAGAGACTTGGCGGAGGAGGTGCTTTCCGGGACGGAGGTGGAGGCCAAAACGCCGACCTTGAGGCCGTCGAGTTTGAGGAGCTTGTGGCCGAAGGCGCCAACGTTGACGGTCGTGTTGTCGTGGTAGTACGTCGGGTCCGGCTTGGGTTCGTCGACGCCGATGGCGCGGGCGACGGCACAAGCGACCTCGTTGCTGACGCGGTTGAGCTGCATGATGACGTTTTGCTTGACGACGGGGCTCTTGAGGTTAGAGGCTTCGAAGCTCATCGCGTTGATGATGAACTGTTGCTCGGCGGGGATGAGCGAGTTGAAGAAGAGGCGCGGCTGCGACCAGACGTCGGCGAAGGAGGGCGACACGGACCGCGTGAAGGCACCCTTGGCGGTGCGGTGCGGGGCCGTGAAGAAGCCTTTGCCGGCGGTCTCGTTGGCCTGCTTGGGGGCGCCCTGGTTGGGGGTGTAGGCGTTGGGGTTCAGCGGGATGAACATCTGGCCGGCACCATCGCGGTTGTTGTTGTGGATAGGCACGCGCGGCTGGTTGATGGGCAACTGCTCAAAGTTGGGGCCGCCGTTACGGTTGAGTTGCGTGTCTAGGTAGGAGAAGAGACGGCCTTGCAGGAGGGGATCCTCGGTGAAGTCGATGCCTCGGACGAGGTGGCCAGGTTGGAACTTATTGGCGTCAGTACCTCATGAGTATGCAGATATGGGGGAAGAGACGTACCATGACTTGCTCGGTTTCAGCAAAGTAGTTGCGCGGGTTGCGGTTGAGCGTCATCTTGCCCACCTTGGTGATGGGAACGAGCTCCTCGGGCACGATCTTGGTGGGATCGAACAAGTCGAAGCCAAAGCGAAGCTGATCCTCCTCGTCCATGACTTGGACACCGAGCTACAGCACTTATCAGCATCAACAACGGGTACGAATAGAACTCAAGAGTCTGCATACCTCCCACTCGGGAAACCGGCCCGCCTCGATGCTCTCAAACAAATCCTGGCGCATGAAGTCGCCGTTCTTGCCCGACACCTGCTGTGCCTCTTCCCAGACCATGCTCGCCTTGCCGGTCAACGACTTCCAGTGGAACTTGACCAGCTTGGACTCGCCCTTGTCGGTGACAAACCGGAAGGTATGCACGCCGAATCCATCCAAATGGCGGAACGACCGGGGAATGCCATGGCCAGCCATGGCCCAGAAGAGCGTATGCATGGTGCTGGGCTGACGAGAGAAAAAGTCCCAGGCCGAGTCGTGCGCCGTGGCGGCCTGCGGGATCTCATTATCCCCGCGCGGCTTGACGGCGTGAATCAGATCCGGGAAGAGAATGGCGTCTTGGATAAAGAAGACGGGGATATTGTTTCCCACGAGGTCGAAGTTGCCCTCGTCGGTATAGAAGCGAGTCGCGAAGCCGTGGACATCACGCGCGAGATCAGAACTGCCGCGACTGCCGGCGACGGTGGAGAAGCGCAGGAATACGGGGGTCTCCTTGCCCTCTTTGCTGAGGAACGAGGCTGCCGTGATGTTGGAGTAGTCCCCATATGACGTGAAGACACCGTGGGCGCCGGCTCCGCGAGCGTGGACGGCGCGTTCCGGAACCTAGATCCGAGGTCAGCTTGGGAATATTTCATAGAGAACTATCAAGAGGCAAGCCACATACGCGCTCATGGTCGAATCGCTGGATCTTCTGGCGGAAGATGAAATCCTCCAGCAGAGTGGGACCACGATCACCGACCTGAAGGCTGTTCTGGTCGGCAATGGGTCCCCCGGCGTCGGAGGTCATGAAGCTATCGCTGTCGTCCAAATAGTATTGCGACAGGAATTCCTCGGTATCCCCGGCGGCGCCACTGCCAGGGGTGTCGCGCGCCGCCATGTAGGGACATTGGGCATAGGCCAGGGGGAGAAGGCCAACGAGGCCCAGGAAGGAGGCTCGCATGATCTGGGACGCGAACAAGTCAACCGATGTGCCTTGGAGGAGAAAGTTGGGAACACTAAGAGCGACCACCAGACTAGGGGTGAGGAGAAGGGAAAGGGGAATGAGGAGAATGGCAAGGAAGGGGCACGCCAGGCAGGGATGATAGGAAGGACCAAAGGCCAGCCCGCGGGGGAACAAACCAATGCAATAATTCAACCCGTCCGATCAAATCGACCGATTCAATTGACACAAGGAATTTGAAAAGCAATTGCTGGAAGAAAGCCGAGGGTGACACGGACGTTCTTATACATCTGCATGTCGATCCAACGACGCGAGGGGATACGATGCGGATTCGGGATTTCATCTCTGTATCTTTGTCCTCCCCGCGCACGCTTGGGAACGTGGTCTTGGCCGGTGCAACCACTGACAATTCACATCGGCTAAAAGACATGTCGATCTTATTCTTATTCTGTTTGGAATTTGGAGTTATCTAGTTTTCTTTCCCTCGACCCGGACGGGAGAAGATCACAGTCACAAGTCAACCGGCCGGCTTTGTAAGAGGATTCGGCCTAGAATCGTAATTTCACGGCGTCCTGATAATTAATCCACGTATCTGACTGGTCAATGGACCTGGTTCGACGTCTCCACCCGGCGGCCTTGGCAGACGTCGGTCGAGCGACGGCGTTGGGTGCTAAACATTGTCAATGATCCTGCAGATTTTTTCATTGGTGAAGGCCGGAGCTGCATCTACCGCGGCCTGCCGGGGTTTCAACCCATGAGCAGTCCATATGCACCTCTCGACGTGGGGGATGGAGGTGATTAGCAATGGCTTATTCATGCGGTGGAGATCTCCCTGAAACCCAGGGGATAACGGTGGTACCTGACAGGCGGTCTATCTGCAACAGACAGGGGAAGGAACGGTATCAGATGAGCGATTTCGATCAATTTCATCGATTATATCGAGGGGTTATATAGGATGATCAGGGTCTGGGAATGTTTGTCTCTTGGTCAACAGTGAGGGGTGGATTACTGAGGTGGATTAGGGCACTGGCGGTCAGGAGACCCTTGCGCTCCCAACCCAACTCAGAGTGATGGCGCAGCAATGCAGATACGAATGCCTACAGAGTAGCTATATCGGTAAGATTGAGACAGGTAGGTAGGGACTCTAAGATAAAGATCCCTGGTCAATCCCAAGGTGACATCCCGGAGGTGCGTCTGTGATGGCGTTTCTATTAATACACCCACTACTGTGCGTCTATCACATTACGGACTCCGCCTCAACAATCACACTCAAATCATCCACTATCCTGTCATGCACTCGCCCGACTCGCTGCATCTTGGGATAGCTTCACTATCGAATCGGTTTGCGACCATACTGCTTAGGATGCACGAGTCAGGCCACACTTGCTTTAGCTCTCTGGGCATTCTAGTATCGCCCGAAATGGCAATCACCCCAGGTTCTGCCAGGCCAAGATTGGATTGGCGTCTCGTCACATCCCTATCACAACTTGTGCCCCATCATACTAATGCAGAGAGTGGCGTAGACATTGATAATCGTCCTGGGCGGGAGATCATCCCTTGCGGTAGTTCCAATAAAGCATCGTATTGGGGAGTGAGGTACGAGGAGACCTTAGCAGTATGTCCAACCAATCGGCAAGTCGAATACCTTGAACGGTAGGTACTACCTATGGTCGGGGATCAAGCAGTATACTAAGTAATACTGAGTATACTACCATAGTGGTCAAGTAAAAGCGACTTCACTCCACCGACCGGATCACCTTCCTTCCGCACGGAACAAGCAACTCCCATTTTCGATTTATGAACATTAACTCACACGCGATGTAAGCAACCGGTGTACATATCGGTGGTTGGTGATCCTCTTTTTGACAGGGATGAAGCTTCCGTACATAAAATAGCACATCTACCCATGATCCATGAATGCTTAATGGCGCGGATGTGGCGTCACCCATCGCGCCAAATCACCTGCCACCGCTTGCCCTATGTCAATCACGTGGTGTCAGACGACCTGGATATGATCTGCACTCGACTGCTGATCGAGCGAAACCGATCAGAAACAACCCTGCAGAGTATCCTGGTATTTCAAACGCTGGAGCGATCCGGTGTATCTGGTGGAAACCAGACACATGGCGTCATCACAGATCTCGATGGAATCGGACCCATCAAGCTGAAACGGCTCCAGATGAAGGACTAATTGTCCAACGGTATCAGATGGGAATTTCTTGGGGACGCTTCTTGGTCCAGCTGCTGTCAGTGGTTTCTCGAGCTTGAAGGCCGTGAAGGATATATACAGAGTAGTTGTACAAAGTATATCAGGTTGTTTTCTACTACTGTATATGCCGAGTCTGCTTCTAGAAGATTGTCTTCATCCCCAAAAGATTCTTAACCCTGATCTACTCCAACCTCTCTATCCTTCTATTGATGCCATCACTTACATATCGCTGTGCAGAGACAACACGTAGAAAGTAAGTATCTGGCTCTCACGGTCTACGTATACATTACAGTCGCACCTGCCATATTTGGTAGTATACCGTAGGCACCGGCATGACACCATAACGTACCTCTTCCATCTCGCATCCGAGCTCGGCGAATTCTGACCTCTGCAATAACCTAATTGCGTCTGTAGGGCGTAGATATGTCTATCCAACCTTGGTACTGATCCACACTAACGGCCCCATGGAGACAGATTCTCCGGGAGACAAACCCTCTTATCAGTCCAAGTCCTATTCCCATCCTCTTCCGGCGACGGTGACTCACAAGTATACTTTGACCCCAAAGGATGTACCATATTTTTGAGAATCCCAATCATTTGGGTCAGGGCAGCTGGAACCCTATTGGTAGTATAATATACTCCTTCCCTAGCTCTCTCAAATGCACTCGGCATTCGGTCAATCCAGTAGCTGTCACTCAACAATAAGCTCCTCCTTCTGATAACAAAGCGATTCCCGTACCTCGTCGTCACCAAATATTTACTTCGATTCCAGCTTCTTCTATCCGCCAGAAACCCTATTTCTCATGGGCATAAATATCTGCTGATTCCCCCGTCCCCCTCCGGATTTTCTTCTCTCTTGCAACTCTCTGCCCTCCTCTGCGGTGCGCCGCTTATGGAGGGATTGCTGCTTTACTAATCTTCTAGTTGCTAACATGTAGCTTCGGTCTTGCTTTCTTGCTTTCTTGCTTTCTTGCTTTCTTGCTTTCTTCTTTTTCTGTCTTTTATCTGTAAGCGTCGTCTTTGGATAGCTTGTAGCCAGCTAGCTTCAGATAGTTTGCTTTTCTCGCATCTCTTTGGCTTGGTCTCTTGGGTTGATACGGGTTGGGGAGAGCTTCCTTTCCATCTTCTCTTTCTTTTCTTCTCTTCTTTTTTCATTCTCTTTTTCTTCTTTTTTTCTTATCTTTTTCTTCTTATCTCCTGGACTATCTCTTCGTCTCTTTCTTCTCTATTCTTTTTGCTTTCCTTTTGTTCTGGGCCCCGGCGGGTGGTTGGGACGGGCCTGGGTGATCTACCTTTCCTTTTGTTATCTTTTGCCATCTACTGCCATCTGCCATTATCTGTTGCTATCTCTTGCCATTTGTTGCCATCTATTGCCATCTATTGCCATCTATTGCCATCTATTGCCATCTATTGCCATCTATTGCCATCTATTGCCATTTAACAAGCCTTGGTTGGGTGGTCGGGACGGGCTTGGGAGCTGGCTTTGCCATATATTGCTAGTAAGTCAGTTTACTTACAGTAAAGAGACAGACTTGGCTAACATGCTCTACAGTCGACCGCTATCTACTTACCATTTAGCAAGCCCTGGTGGGTGGTCGGGGCGGGTTTGGGATACGGCCTTGCCATATATTGCCAGTGAGTCAACCTACTCTATCAAGTAGACTTGGCTGACGCATTCCAGTCTACTACCATCTACAACCATTTACTAAGCCCCGTTGGGTGGTCGGGACGGGCTTGGGACATGGTCTTACCATATCTACCAAGTAGGTTCACCTTGTCATGGTTTGTCTAGGTATTGGCTAACAGACATGAACTAGTCTACAGCTTTCGTAGGCCAAGCCCTGGCGGGTGGTTGGGACGGGCCTAGGTCATCTCCTTCTTTCGATATACTATCATATATTTTCCAGTAAGCGTCTCCTACTTTATTGACTTGGGTTTAGCTGATGTCGTACAGGACATTGCCGTCTATAAATTATCTAACAAGCCCTGGCGGGTGGTCGGGACGGGCTTGGGTTATAGATCTTAACATTGTTGTGACCAGTAAGTCAGCGCTATACTATCCGATGGACTTCGGCTAACCTTGTCTACTGTTTCATTTAGTCTATGATTTGCTAGGCACCACTAGGTGGATATCCGGTCAACTGGGTGGGGATGGGAGCTTAGTGTTTCGTTTGTTTTGTCTGGTCTGTGCTTGGGGGGCTCAATGGTGATTATGATGGTCTTTGATGGGAGACATTGTTCTTAATACAATGTATGATTTTGCCAAGGCTTGATTTAATGTCTTCTGAGAATGGTTCGTTTCTACTTTGTACTTGGGAAGTTTTCAATTTCCACTCTATCCATTCCACTATCAATACATATTAAGTACATTCAACCCCTGGGTCCTGGCATACCGTCCACCGTATAGTAATATCACACGTCCACAGTAAAATAATATCACACGATCATATTATATACTATGATCTCTGGCTTCTTGCACGCTTAGAAGCCAACAGAGATCTGCCAGCTCTTGCCGATGGCGTTGATTTCGAAGTTGACCTTTCCGACACAGTCGCCATACTCGTAGGGCTCGCTCAGGCTACCGTTCACGCCAGCGTGGGTGGTGGTGGGCGCGCCGAAAGTGACGTTGGTGTAGGGCTCCTCGTTGCACGTCTCGCCGTGGGAGGTGTGCCCCATGTAGTCCTCGATGAAGCCGAGCTGGCCGCCCGCGATGCCGCCGCTGCCGGCGGGGAGAGTATAGGTTCCGATGTGCACGGCGCGCTTGGTCACGGCGTTGACCATGGTGCCCGTCCAGGTGGTGCCCTCCGTGTTCTTGATGACCAGGTTGTAGGGATAGTTGTAGGAGGCGGGGACCTCGACGGCGCAGGAGACGCCCGGTCCGCCATCGGCGCCATCGCTGCAGTTGGGGTCGTCGCTGGTGGTGCCCGGGACGAAGCTGGAGAAAACACCGTGCATGATGCTGGTGCCGTTCTTCTCATCGGGGCGCGGCTGCAAGCCGGTGTAGCCGACGTCCTTGACGCCCACGAAGTTGTACTGCTGCGCGAAGTAGTAGCCGCTCTCGTGGGTGACGTGCGGAATCGCGATAGGGAACGTGATGTCCTTCAGGCCCTCCTCGGGCACGTTCTCTGCGTCCCAGCCGAGACCGACAAGGGCGTTGGTGAGGCCCAGGAGGGGAGCGAGGCCGAGAATGGAAGTCTTCATTTGGATGGTTTTTCAAATCAATTGAATGAACGTTCTGGTTGGGAGAAAAAAATCGAAAGAGGGGAATTTGGAATCGCTCAGCGACCAAAGATATGTTGTTACAGAAGAGATATCAGAGAGAATGTGATAGTTTGGTTGATTCTTCCCAGCCATGGCGGGATTCCTGTCCCAATTTATGTCTTTGAGATCACTGCGAACCCACGGTCGATGGGTTAACGATCAATACCGACTGCTGGGTGCATATTGCATTGATCGGCAGTGTCATCAACTTGAAACGTTAACCGGTGGTCATGATTCGACTGTCATGGCGCCGGTCGATGGGGTAAGCTTTTCGCTGCCGCGAAAACCACACCGTTCTCCTCAGGTTACATTGACCCCGTGGTTCCTGACTCGGGCGCCTCTAGCTTGGTTGGGTCAATGTTGTCGAAAATGGTTGGTGTGGCCTGGTAGGGGTAGCTCCAGTCCCCTAGAAAAGTGGAGCACAAGTTCGCATCGTGAGACACGGTTCGGTTTCGGGTTGACGGGGTTTGCTTGATTCCTAATGTATACCACCACAATGCAGCAGACTGTGGAGCCATTGGTTGGTCATGGATGGGCCCTGGTCGTAAGACTCTCTGGATGATCGTCACAATCGATCGAGTGTTGAACGCTTAGTTGGGGTACTGAAACATTGCTAGCTACTTCGAGCTCCATGGTAAGGGTCTCTCCTTAATATATGTAAACCCCGACGAGTCAGCAGGACTCTGGGCGCTTTACACATCTCATTCTATCCAATGAAGACGTTTGCAGTAAAGCAGAATTGACGCAGAGGCGACGATCGAACCGACTGATCAACTGGAGACCTTCCACATAGCTGTACAGATTGAAGTTTTGGAGGTGAGCAAGGGTGTTCAGGATTGTCGGTCGGCTCCAGATACGGACTGCGATCTGTGTGAGATGTTTTCTGCTGTCAAGTTGCAGAATGACAGTCAACTGGATACATCAGTGGAAAGGAACAACTCAGGGCAGGCTGACGTGGAGAGGATGGTGAGAAAGAAAAAAAGACTCCAAATTGATGAGATCCACGTACCTCAGCGGGTAACTTCCCAAAGTGGTATTTACCTACCAGCCTAGTCAACCCCCCGACTTCCTTCATTTGTACTTAGTGTTTCCTAAGAGATCTCCTCTTCTAACCTCAAGAATTTCTATCTTTTCAAATTTCTGAGCAACAGTGCTCGACATATAGCCTCTCAATGGGTTTCAGAGTTCCGAGTAAAAGCGCGACGGGCAAACCAGAACATCTTGATTGAGTCAAGATTTCAGGTCCATACATGATCTGGTAAAGCTATGAAAGTCTCTTCTATCACACTACTTGGGTCTTACTCATTGGTCTCAGGCAATCACGGGTTTTCAAAAAGGAAGTCTTACAAGTAGTATCTGACCGTCATGGCACGGACGTCCAAAGCCAAGGCCCGTAGCAGCAGAAATGACAGCACGATGCTACTGAGGCAGATATAACCGAGGATAATAACGTGCATAGAAGGGATTAGATACGAAGGGATCCGGAATAAACCACATAGCACGAATGCGCAACAGAAAAGCACTGCTACTCATAGTCATAAATGTGCATCTCGAGGATATGGTAGAGGCTGACCGGCCCGCGAGACCGTGACGATTACCCAGTCGATGGCTGACGATTATCATGAATCTAGCCTGCTCTCGCCTGAAGAATCCAGTTTGGATGCTGAGCGGGGACGACAGTAAATTAAATTAAGCTCGCATGTCAGATGCCGGATGAAACCTTCCCTAATTCAGGATCACCGGCCCTTTTCTGGACGCCACAACCATCTGTCAACCAAAGAAGTCTTCTCAATTGCGCTCCTCATTTTGACCACGTGTCGATGGAAACCTGTCTATTTACCCGCATCCCCACATTTTGTCCATCTCACGGCTGTCAACTATGGGGTCTGGACCCGTTCTTGTGGTGGTGTAGGTTCTATACCACTATAGCTTATGACTGTGATGGACTATACCGACTACAATACATCGAAGCCAGATTGTCGGCAACCCGGGTTCCATCGCCGTTGTTTTAACCATCAAAAATATAAATGTCAAGCGTAGCCCCTCTGGGAATGAATCCAAGTACATCCTTAGGTCGCCGATCATGAAGCACGCCGTCTGCATTGCGCTATCTGCCCTGATACCTATTATCCATGCCCAGCAGTCCCTCTGGGGTCAATGTACGCTCTTTCTTCTCAGTCTGAGACCGCAATAGCTGACCCTAGCAGGCGGTGGTACTGGATGGCAAGGTGAAACAAACTGCCCAGAAGGGGCAGCATGTAGCACCCAAAACCCTTGTACGTATTTGAGTCTTATTTTTTCTGGGTGAGTGACTAAATCAATCAGTCTACGCGCAATGTGTGCCGTCCACCGCGACAGCCACGACAACTGGAGGTGCTACAACTACAAGGACGACCCTGACGACCACCACCAGCTCGTCCACTCGTACCTCTACTAGCGCGGGGGCCACCACAACAGCTGCGCCATCTGGAAACCCGTTCAGTGGATACCAGCTTTATGTCAACCCCTACTACTCGTCAGAAGTTCATTCCCTGGCCATCCCTTCCCTCACCGGCTCGCTGGTCGCCAAAGCTACCGCCGCGGCGAAAGTGCCGTCGTTTGTTTGGCTGTATGTCTCTTCCGTTGTCGCTCTCGCAGAGCGTGTTTTCCCCCATCTACTAGGAAGTAATGGGGTCTGGCTTTACTTGATAATCAACAGCATGTTGACCAAATGCAGGGACGTGGCCGCAAAGGTTCCAACTATGGGCACTTACCTGGCCAACATAAAGGCGCAGAATGCTGCGGGTGCTAGTCCTCCAGTCGCCGGTATTTTTGTGGTTTACGATTTACCAGATCGTGACTGTGCAGCCCTGGCTAGTAATGGCGAGTTCGCAATCGGAAACAACGGAGTGGCGAATTACAAAAAGTATATCGACGCCATCCGTGCACAGCTGGTGAAGTATTCTGATGTGCACACAATTCTACTGATCGGTATGTATCTTACGCCGTGCAATTGAGCGTAAGCTAAGACCATGTTAGAACCCGACAGTCTGGCCAATTTGGTCACCAATCTCGATGTTCCTAAGTGCGCCAACGCCCAATCTGCGTACATGGAATGCGTCACCTACGCACTAAAGCAGCTAAACTTACCCAATGTGTCCATGTATATTGATGCTGGTATGTCATTTCTGTTGACTTTTAAGGAGCTCCAAATCAAGGATCTAACAAATCGATAGGACATGCAGGCTGGCTAGGCTGGGCTGCCAACGTCGGGCCCGCTGCCACTCTCTACGCATCGGTGTACAAGGACGCCGGATCACCGGCAGCAGTTCGTGGCCTAGCCACCAACGTGGCTAATTACAATGCCTGGTCGATAGGAACCTGTCCGTCGTACACTTCAGGTAACACTAATTGCGACGAGAAACGTTATATCAATACTCTGGCTCCACTGCTACGGGACGCAGGATTCCCAGCACATTTCTTGATGGATACTTGTATGTCACCCCCTCTCTTTACCAGCCCAGACACATTGCGCTGACGGTGTTATCAGCACGAAACGGCGTCCAGCCCACCAAGCAAAGTGCTTGGGGTGACTGGTGCAATGTGATCGGGACTGGATTCGGGGAACCCTTCTCGACCAACACAGGCGACCCGCTTCTCGATGCCTTTGTCTGGGTCAAGCCTGGAGGTGAGAGTGACGGCACGTCAGATAGCAGCGCCACCCGATACGATGCGCATTGCGGTTATGCCGACTCTTTACGGCCGGCTCCTGAGGCCGGAACGTGGTTCCAGGTCAGTTTTAGCTTTTTGTTCTTTGAGAGAGATCATTTATTCTAACACCGTGATAGGCCTACTTTGAGCAGTTGTTGGTCAATGCAAATCCAGCATTCTAGACGGCTTACTGGTATATCAAACACCATTAGTGGGACTTGGGGCTTCTTTTTGTGATCCAACAAACTAGTCTGAAATCTGACCTGAAGCAACGCAGGAAGGGGGCTAGCTTTTGGAAAAGCAGCATTGACACCATCTCGCCTATGCTATACATTATAGCTCTGGTCTTATACTAACAAATGGAAATATCTCAATGATCATGCTGAAATTGGTTCAGAAAGAGGACTTTTGGATCCTACCGTCCTTTAGACGAGGGCTTGTGCTAATGCCCTTGGTCAATGACATGACTGGGAACGAGTGTGGAGGAAGTAGTGTACTCTCAGTTCTAAATTTTTATTCGTCTCAAGAGAGTAATATGGCATGGAATTTTACGGAAGGTAGGAAGGAGATTGCCAGAAACGAAAAAGTCCCAGACATGAAGCCACATGACCCCAGTCTCACAATCCCCCTCTCTACTCCTTCTTCTTCAACCATCCGCAGGCCATACAAACCACCGTACAGACCCTGAGAACAAGATCATAGCCAATGCCAGACCGTCATCAGCCACGCTTACTGCAACCTCCTACATTTTAGAAGTATAATTAACTAATCCTTGAAAGCTAACTACTCATTTCCATCTAGGAGGCTAATCATACAAACAGTATGGTCTTGCTATTACAATGTGCCGACAACGAACGGTTATCAAACATCTATACGCAAGCTTTGAAACAGACAGTGCATAAATATATTGGTTCATAGATTGGATTGATTGCGGAATTGCCGCTTCATGGATGTAAGTCAAAAAACATAACAGCAAACTGAAGAACATCTAAGTGATATATAAGCATCTATACCCAGAGCGCGGATTTCCTTCCGAGTTCGGCTTCGTGATCCGTCCCCATCCACCCCGGCAGCCATGCAGACGTGGTCAGACACACGACCACTCGTCCAATCCTTACCATGCATCGCAAAATTTCACCCCGTGTGTTGAAAACGTGTAACCTGTGGGGATGCTGCAGTCCATACCCCATTCCTCGGGATCCAATCAATCGGTTGGTTTACTATACCGGAACACACCCCTGCGGCTGACGTCAAGACCATCCAACCCGCCTCCATGCTTCTCTCCTAAGTGCTTTCAGCGTCTCGTGTGTGCGGCCCATAGCTGACTGGTTCTCGACCGCCCGACGCAGCAGGAAATGCAAACACTCTTCGATTGACCCCCACGCCAGACACTTGAATACGCCGGGGTTCTCGTGAAGATGGTCCGCGGTGGCGGAGGTCTGGAGGTTCTCGGCGATTAAACCACAGCTGATCTCATCTGCCATCCCCTGTAACTGGCCCACCTCTACCGGGACAGTGGGCAGTCCATTCTGCAGTCGGTGCCGTGAGAGGGAGTAAGCTTTGCGCACGCTGTCAGCATTGTGCGACGCCACGAATAGTCGAGTGTCAGGGAATGTTGGCAGGGAGCGGCCTGTATCCAACGGAAACTGGCGTGTGAGAAGGCTCTCGACGATGTGGTTGTAGCTGCGGTCCGTGTCTGCCTTGGTATCATGGATGCGGGACCTATGGTCGTGTGCGATGTAAGCGCCGCGTACCAGCTTAATCCCCAGAGTCCAGCCCTCAGCGGCTGCAAGTGTCAGATGTCGGTGGACATTCTCAACAGACGCCTTCAAGTAAGCCTGGATAGTGTTGTAGACCACGACCTTCCCATCCCGATTGAACCGCCGCATCAGGTCGATAGTCCATGCGTCGATCGTCGGCTGAAAGACCTGTTGCTCAGCGTCAATCCAGAGCCGGGACTCCTGTGCAGCAATTGCCTCGCAAATCTCTGTAATAGCCTGCTGCATCTTCGGTGGCGGCTGGACATCGCCGCACGCGAGGGCCTTCACGGCCGCTGGCCCGGCACCGGTGAACCTGCCAACAACATCGTTAACCATTGCCCCCGCACCCCTCGAACGGCAAGCCAGAAGACATACTTGATGCCCAGAAAGTCACCCTTCCCAATCATACCCAGGGTCCGCAGGTTCCCCTGCTTCCATTCCTCAATAGCGTAGTCCAGCACCGCCTGCTGGCACGTCGGCGGCTTCTCCTGCACGCCCGGGCCATCCAGACTCACAACCGACTCCCTTGCATACCCCAGAATCACCCCCTTGAAGCCAAGGTCTTTCATATGACGTACCGTTCCGCGCACCTGTGCTTCATTGGCCCCGGCACAAAAATGATTGTAAATCGTTGTTCGCATCAGATAGTTCATGAGCGGGTTTTTGGACGGATTGAGCAGCGGCGAATTGGACTCGATGACGAATTTCAGCGCAGAAAGACTAGACTTCAGTAGTAACGGCGACGCCATGACGGATGTAAACAGCAAAGACCGCACCAGCGTCTTGGTAGGCATGACCGCCAGAGGCGGCAGCTTCTTCTCCTCCTCTCCCCTCTTCTTGCCCGTAAACGAAGCAGATGGCTGGATAACAGTCTGGTGAGCAGACGACGACGACGAAGACACCGACGCAAAGCGAACAAGCGCCGCCGTCGCCGCAGATTTTACCTGAGGCTTGAAAATCGCAGGCCTCATTTCAGCAAATTGAAATGTGTGGTGGGAATGGTTGGATATATTCTCTATAATGCTCTCTACGGGGAGCTTTATCTGCGCAGTATCCATCTACCTATATAGTTCCCCTCCCCTCCCTGCTACGGAGGGGGGTCAGGATAAGAGATATTATCCTCCGTGGAAGGAGCGGTGCGCGGGTCCGAAACCGATTGGGTTGGACGGTGTGAGTAAGGTTTTTATTTCAGGTTTTCATGCGCTGCGTCTGCGCTGCGACTGCTTCTAGGTGCTGGAATTCGTGTTAGTACAGTATGTAGTATGTCTGCGTCGGGGGGCGGTTCCGAGGTTGTCGGGGGGTGTTCCGTTTTATATATCTACTATTTCAACACTATCCTTCAATTGATACGCAAGATAACAACACATTTGATATCGGATATCGGAGGAACAAGATGAAAATGATGGGTCTATGATTGGATATATATACTTTACTTATAAATAATAAGAATCACTTCTGCAAATGCTCCAACCCCTTCAACAACGCATCCGCAAAACTCGCGCGAACACCAGCCCTCTCCAGCTCCAAAATGCCCTGAATCGTACACCCCCTCGGCGAAGAAATCCCCTCTCTCAAAACGGCCGGATGCACCCCATCCTTCAGAAGCGCCGCCATCCCCGCCAACGTCTGCGCTGCCATCTCCAACGCCTCGGGCCGTCTCAACCCCCCCGCAACACACCCATCGAGCACCCCGTCCAGCGCAATCGCCCCCCACGCCATAGAAGCACCCACCAAGAGCGCCGAAACGTCAAACACAGACGGCGCCACAAACCGCACGTCGCCCACCTGCTTGAAAATCCACTCCACCGTCTCCTTCGCCCGCTGCACCCCCTCGCTACTATCGTCGTCTACTTCCACAACCGTCATCGACTGCCGTAACCGCGCTGCGACGTTTGGCTGCACGCGCACGATCGTAGGACACTCTACTTCTTTTTTAAATCCTTCTGGATAAACGCGTTTGTAACCCCCAAAAGTCTTAGTCATGGGGTACTCTTCTCCTTCTCCTTCGGGTTCGCCGCCACCAGGAGAAGCGCGTACGTAGTCCAATATCTGCGCAACCGTGGGCCCGGCCATCACGCTGATGACCAGCTTCTTCTTGGCGGCGTCCCAGATGCCGGGCTGGCTGAGGATAGACTCGGCGAGGAAGGGCTTGCATGCGAGCAGGATGATGTCTGCGTTGGCCATGGCTGTGATGTTGTCGTTGGGGGTGAAGCGCACGCGGTCTTTGTCTGTGGGGTGGAGGGTGGCGTGGAGACGTTCCGCTGAGGCGCTGGTTTTGGTGCTGACGATGAAGGTGCTGATGGGTGGGTTGGGGGTGTTGCGGGTGGCTTCTAGGAGGCCGTTTAGGATTGCTGAGCCCATGTTTCCTGGGTGAGTTAGTTGGGTGTTCTGGGAGTTTGGGTGGTGAGGTGGGGGAAGGGGAGATACCGCAGCCGATGAAGGCGAGGGTGGCGTTTGTTGTTTTCATGGTGGTGGTAGACGGTGTAGAAGATGGGTTGGTGATTTTTAGGGATATGTCCGGTTGAATTGTGTAGGTAGTAAGAAGTAGCAGACTCGCAGTAGTGGAGGGTATAATGATAGATGAGATGCCTCAGGATAGCTCGGTCCACGAAGCCGAGATTGCGAAGGAAGGCTCCCCCGCATCCACAAAGCTACATCATAGCTTGTTAGCGTGCAGATACCACTGCATCATCAGTTGTTACAGCTATCACCATCATCTGACCATCCATGCAAGGAGACCATTGCGAGGCTACTATGGAGTGCACTACAGATAGCAACGTGTGGATATTTTGGACTACTCAACTCTATCAGTCGAGATAAAGTCAATAAAGACTCAAGCAAAGGAAATAGAATCTACCCCGCGATCTCCTCCACATGCAAAAAAGTCTATACTTCTAAGTATTGAAGCAAAAAGAAAAAAAAGAAAAAAATAATCGGCCCGAGCCGCGGATCGAACGCGGGACCTCTCGCAGATATGCTTGGGTTTAAATCCCTAAGCGAGAATCATACCACTAGACCACCCGGGCGATAGATGTTTTGTGTTTCCGTCTTTGGTTAAATGAGGGGCCTGCTTTCTCACTCAGATGTACGGTTAGGGTTGTTGTTAGTTTGGGGCGGATGGGTGAGTTGAAAATCACTCGCCTTGGGTTGGGTGCAATCCTTTTCGTGCTCATGAGAGAGATCTCTCTCTTTTTTGAGGAGTATTTCTGCTGCCGAGAGGGGTGTTTTATTACTAGTTTCACCATTCCGTGATAAATTTTTGTTGGAGCCATCTTATCTTGTACTTGCTACAATTATGATACTACCATCACTATTTATGCATGATCCAAGAATTGTCAACACAAGCATTATATGTCTATTTACACATCAAGTATCGTTGAAATAATATAGCTTGGAGGGCCTATAGTTTTGCACGCGATAACAGACTCCAGGTATCCATAATCATAGCCAAACCTGCATCATATGCTGCACCCAATATCCAGCCGCAGCCGGGGCGCGCACTGCCGTGCAGAACGAGGTATCGTGTGAACGAAGTCAAGTATAACCAACCATCTCACACCAAACGGCCGATCAAGAGATCTTGGGGCGCTTCGCATTCGGAAACCCAGACGACCCGCGCATGCGCTTCCGCTCCATCGCCTCCATCTCCTGCTTCATGATCCGCTCCTGCTCGGACATCTTCTTGGGCTGTTCCAGGACGGGGCCCTTCTTCCCTGCAAGCGGGTTCTTCTTCGCTGCCGCTGAGAAGACGTTTTTGGGCTTGTTGGCGCCGCCCATTGATAGGGAGATCTTGGGAGGTGCGGACGGAGCAGGGGACTCTGAAGAACTGGCCGCAGCAGCAGCATCTGGTGTTTCGGATGTAGGTTTCTTCTCGCCAGTATCGCCTCCCGAGGACGCAGCATCCTTCTCTCCCGACGACGACGGAGCGCCCGCCCCAGCCTCAGACTTCGCCGCCCCACCAAACCCAATATTCAACTTGACTTTCTCACCCTCCTTACGCTGCAAAATCCTCGCCTCAGGAGCAACACCAGTCTCCCCCTCACTCCCCTCTTTCCGCTCCGCAACATCGCGCTGCGCCCGCTGCGCCCGCTCCACCTGCTCCTGAATCTGCCTCTGCTCGCGCTCCTCATCGCCCCGATCCTGCCTCTCCTTCTTTAGAACAGCCTCGCGCCGCCTCATCGTCTCCGGACTGCGATCAATGTACGACACGAACAGACCCTTATCCGTCTCCTCCACGCGACACAGGCCCTCGCGGCCCAGGTGCGCCGCAAACTGCGACAGACTCTTCCATTTCGTCGCGTTCATGTGGATGTGCTCCTTGTCTGCGATGACCGTCTGGTAGAACTGGTTCAGCTGTACCTTCTTCTCGCCGTGCGATGTGCGCAGCAGGTTCATGAAGTTCGTGAGGAACTCTTTGCTGAAGTTTTCGATGTGCTTTTTAGGGTCTTCGCCGATGAGCAGGATCTGTCGTACGTGGCTTTCGCTTTGGACGTGGCTATTTTTGTTAGTTGATTAGTTTTGGTCTTGAGCTTTTGCGAAGAGGGGGGGGGGGCTGGGAGAGCGTGATGGGAGATAAGAGCGTACCATTTGAACCCGTTCTCATCGCGCATTTGTCGCGAACATGCTTGACAGTACCACCGGAGTCTGCCTAGGCCTTTCTGTGCATCGTTAGTATCTCCTTCTTCTTGGTCAACGGCTGGTGAACGTACGGCTTTGATCTTGTTGCTGATGGCCTTGGTGCTGCCGGCTTCGGCTTTGGGCATTTTGGCGCGGGGAGCTGGGCTCAGCAGCTGGAATGTTGGATGACCAGAAAGCAACCGTATGCACAGGATATGGGATTCCGGTGTTTGTTGAAGTTGTAAAATGACGATTGTTGCGGCGCCCGTTCGGTCTCCGCGGTGGCAAGATAAAGGCGATTATATAATATAAATCACGTGCTCTATTTCATATACTACAGCTTCAAAAAGTACCAGCACTGCTATACCTCAAAATAGCCATCTCATATAGACACTAGAACACTATACCTAGAACTAGACCAGACTCCCATCCGACCTGCGTCCTGAGACGGATCGACTTTTCTAAGACAGGACGCCACCGCGTAGAATACAAACCGAAAAGCACAAAAAAAAATGAAAAGAAAAGAAAAGAGGAAAGCAAGAAGGATGAGCTCACATGCGACAACTCCAATCATGAGACACTAAGATTGCACATCTAAACCCAATTCCCGACGTAGACATCCATTAACCAGGTTCATTTTACAAGGCATACTCGTGGATCGCTGACGGTCCGTTCTCGTTATACTCTACCCGACTCATGAAACCCTTGCTGAGACCCTGGTCGACGATGAACACAACCTTGGACGCCACTTGCGCGCCCAGGAACACCGCCTCTTCCATTCCGTGCCCGCCGCTGGGCGCTCCGGGACCTCCTGGGCCACCGGGCCCACCGGGGCCGCCAGCTGCGCCGGTGCCGGGGGCGTTGGTGCCGCTCGGTTCTTTCCACTCGGGGAAGTACTCGGGAGGCTTGAGCGTCTTGACGGACGTCGGCGTTTGGGAGTGTCCGGTGGAGCGGTGATGCATGCTACCAGTAGGGTCCATGGAGGGCGTTCCGGGAGCTCCGGGGTTATTGGAGTGAGTCGCCGCCACCAGCAGCGGGTTCACCCCGTGGCCCGCAGGGTGGTGCATGGGGCCGGGCTGACCAACGGGGGCCGGGGTGTTGGTGCCCCCCGTGGGGAGAGGCGTGGAGAAGTTGGAGGGGATTTCGGAGGTGAAGATGGTGCCGGACGGGGAGAGGACAAACTTCTGGGTGATGGTATTTAACAAAGCTTGGGTGAATCCTGTTCATGTGTTAGTTTCAGAGGTTGATCGTAAGAATTAACAGATTGAAGGGATGGAACATGATAACCGACCTTTGATCTTGCTCCCGTTGCCAACAACGATCAACGAATCCCATAGCTCACTCCGCTTCGTCGCGTCAGGCACGGCCAGGATGGTGTGATGAATTTGCGTCGCAATGTCGTCAAAGATCCCGCTGGACAGCCGGTCACCAGTGTTAGTCTTGGACGTGGCCGACAGAAACCGCTCCACGCCGACCTCGATATCACGGGTCTGTCGGATGAACCGCCCAGGGCCGCTGGAAGCACCTTCTTCGGGTTCCAGCCGCACGTACTCCTCGAACTGGAACGAGGCTTTTTCCCGTTTGGAATTGGGCAACCGAATAGGCTTCCCCGAGGCGTCCGTGGCGCCCTTCTTCTGACCCTTTTCAGTCTCCTTTTCGCGACTGGCGAGGTACTCGCTGGTGTTACCGCTCACGATGGCTGCGACGTCCAACACGCCCTCGTCCTCCTCATCCCCACCATTGGATTCTTGTCCGGTCTGGGTGCCCTCTCCTGGACCACGGGGAGTGTTGTCGTTGGAATTCTCGTCCTTGCCGGTGGAGGCCGATATGGCGGGGTTGACGCCCTGCCGTGCGGTTGCCGCCGTGCCGGGAACTGGCGTCCCAGCCGGCAAGATCTCGGTGATATTGCTCCGTTTCAACTGCTCGCACATCTCCCTCGAGAAGCCCTTTGTGCCCAGCAACTCCACCAGTCGATCCGTCATGTAGTCTCCACCGCACCCTTCCAACGCGATTCCCCGGCCATGCTCGTTGACGAGGAAGTCCGTCACGGCGGTGACATCGACCTTGTCCTTACCCACATCGATGACCGTGGCGGTGGTAACGCCGTACCCGTAGCAGACGGCCAGCGCCGCATCCATGAAGCAGAAGGCGGGCGTCTTGAACTTCTCAAAGACGAACTGTGTGATAGTCTCGCGATCGCGCGCCGACCAGACGGGCTCGGCGATGAGCATGATTGGCGTGTGGAACGGCGGGCTCAGGGTGTTGTGTACATGCGACAGGAGAGCAAAGAAACAGGGCCAGTCGACAATGCGCCCGTTCTCAATGGGATGGATGGCGCCCTCATCGGACGTCAGGTCCTCCTCGTAGATGACCTCCTCGGTAGTCGTGGTCTCCGGTTGCTTCTCCCCATCTTGTGCCGGCTCTGAACCCTCCTGCTTCTCCGTAGTCGCGGTGGAGGTCTCCTCAGCGGGTGCGGGCGGCGCGGCATCTTTCATCTCAACATCTTCCTTCTTGGGCGCGTCGGGGGCCTTGGTGTGTTGCACTTCGACGCGCTTCTCACGAATCCTGTACGGTTCATACTCGCCCTTCTTTTCTGCAGGGAACATGCGCGTCGGAAAGCGGAATCGGGCGGGGGTGAACGACTCGGGAAGACCTAATTGCGCCAGGGTGACCTGCGAACCTGGCGCAATAATCTGGGGCGAGGTCAATTGGGATGAACAGAAGTGAGTGGTGGGGGGAAGGGGCGAAAAATGGTGGGGTGATAATCAATGGACAGGAACGAAAACAAAGAAAGCTTACCAGAACGTGTTCATCCTTGAAAGGGGGCATCGTGGAGGCGATGCAGGGTAAAGTGAGCAACTGTCGCAAGTTTATCAGCCTCTCTGAGATGGCAAAGTTGTCGCTCGATCTCTCCGCTCGGTCGAAGTTGCGGCTCGCTCGATCCGGTTAGTTTGATGCCTCAGGCAGTCACAGGTTGTTTTTGCCGTGACTCTGACCTACATGAGCATCATATCTCCTGAGTGTAGGGATTTACGGTGCATTCGATGGCATTCTTACTACTTGCTTGTCTATAAAGAAGCATTGATACAAACACTGTTAACCACAAATCACATGTGCTGACAGTAGCCCGCCCATCAGAAGGTATAGCGCAGCATGTCCCCATACCAGTGGACCCAACTAGAGCAGACTCTTATGGATAGGAAGATTGGCCAAGGCCTCTTCTTGGTGGAGAGAGTGGACATTATGAAGATCTTTCGCCAATCTGGACTAATTAATATACAGTCAACTATAAGAAGAAACATGAGCTACCTTCTAAACGGGAGGTATCTACAGCTTTTCGCCACGGGATTCGCAACATCCATAGGGAATAACATCGTGGAGATTACTGGGCTCACCACTCAGAATATATGAAACCAACCTATGCTACTCATTCAAACCTCTTGCAAAAAGAGATGTGGATGGAATGCAAAGTAGCGTAGATGTCCGTCATGCTACAATAACCATCCATGAGCCAGCAATTGCGAATGATATCATCTAAGAGCATATCTCTCGTGTCCGGAAAGTTACTCGTCAGCCATTATCTGCATTTGTTTGACTCGCTGTCGAACAGATTCATAATGATGGGATGCCCTTTCGTGCCTCACTTGTAGAAGTAGGGAATCAACTGAAATGGAGGTCAGGACTCCAGCTACTGATGTCATTATATTCTGGGTGATTGTAACACTCGTGGTTGAAGGGGGCGTAGTAAACCTGACATGGGTTTAGAACGTATCTTTACTCTCCATACCAATATCGCCGTGTTGAGATTTTTAAGAGATCTCAAGAATGTCCTACTGTTCCGTGGTTAGGACATAGGGTGTCGCCCACAGAGATCCATCTATGTGTTAATATATCCGTCGCCAGTCTAAAATTAGGAAGACTGCATCAGTGATGATACCTAGGAAGCTATTAGGCTGACCAGTGATGAGAAACGCTCCTCTGTTGTTATTGCATAGTTTTACTCACATCAATTATTTCCATCCTATAGTCCCAGTCAATGCCTAGTGCTTGTCTCTAATATTATGGTCGTACTATGTAGCTAGGATCTTTGAGTACAAAGTACAGTGCGTCTAGTAACGGAATGGTTTGTATTACCAGTCTTTGTTGCTATACCCTATTTATCACTACTGTGAGATCCTCAGTTTTGGCTTAGTTTGACTAGTTCCATTCAATATTTGACTATGATAGACTACTCATGAGATAGGAGCATCACTACACTGAGCTAGAGACTAGTGATAATTACAGGTTGCTCTGAGTGAGGCTTCATAAGTGTGATGACTTCAAGTATACTCATGGCGGACAGCTTCAGTTAAGTGGTATGCTTGTCAATCAAACTCAACTATATATATCCCATGGACATAATACAAAACACCGATGATAACTTCTGCCCGATGAACCAACATGTCAAATAACCCACTAGATGACTCACAGAGCATCCAGTAACTACTAGTCCAACCATCTGCCCATTACGCCTAGTCCCAAGTAACCCTCCGAATCACAGGTTCACCAAGCCAGATCATTCAAACCATGAAATCATCTCAATATTATACAACACGAACTATGAATCTCCCAGATATAATACAGATATCTAACCCCCCAAACCAGTTCAAGCAACCCCCACAATCCCCTTCTCCCCCAACCTCTCCACCACCCCCTTCTTCAACCGCAACAGCCTCTCAATCTCCCGCGGCGGCAACCCCTGCCGATCCCGCATATTCAGCACCTGCCGGATAGTCATCGTATCGAGGAACTCCCGCCCCACAAAGTTCGACCGGCCCAGCGCGTCCGTCTCCTGCTCCGCGGCCTTGGTGAGCTGCTGGCGCGCGGTGACGACCAGTAGGGCGGGGTTCGTCGCCGGTGGGAAGACGGTCGAGGCGCTGCCTGGTTGTTGTTGTTGTTGTTGTGGTGGTGCTCCCTGGCGTGCGGGAAAGACGCTGGAGTTAGAGAAGGTTGGGTGTGGGTTGACGGGGCCGATGTGCCGGAGGGAGGCGGCGAAGTCGGGGTCTCGTCCGTCGAGGTCGATGGCTGGGTTTGTTTGTTAGCTTGGGAAAGGTGCAGTGGGGTTGTTGGGGGGATGTGTGTACCGTTGGATTTGGAGGTGGAGGGTTGTTCTTTGGAGTGGTAGGTTGGACCTGTGTTGTTCTTGGATGCTGGTGCTGGTGTTGGTGATGATGCTGGTTGCTGCTGGGGTCGGGGAGTGGTGTGCGGTGGAGAGCGCGGTGCGGCGGATGCTGGGCTGGGTGTGGACGGCGCGGAGGGCTTTTTGGGATATTGGCGTCGCGAGGCTGCCTGCGCAGCGGACTTTGCGGGTTTCGATGCGGCCGAGCCCATGTTGGGTGTTGGTTGTGGATATGTTTGGAGGTTTGCTGGGATAGAAGGTCGAATGGATGAAGCGGAGGGAGTTCTATGTTTCTGCAGCTCCATCCGCCAAACTAGCCCCGATTGGGACGGCTGCGGGTGACGTCAGCTAGTGTTTACTGTGTACATCACACTCTCGGACTAATATTACAATGACAGCGATGAGACGCACTGGACATGTTTCGAACGGCTTGGTCTATTACTACTTTACACTTCAAGTGACCATTTACTTGAGACGCGTAGCATCTGTCGCATCGCAATCCATAGAATGTTGGACTCGCTTTCATACTAGGATCGTGCAATATCATCCCATTCCATTACCGCATCAGTTCCATCGCCGGCAGGATGTTGTCATCCTTTATCGTAGACCAGCGAGACGCCGACCCTGCACTTCGCCTAGCGCGCGACTACCACTGACGAACGCCACGGTTCCGGCCGCCGCGACCGCAGGGAGCATCTGGAAGAGATTCCAGTGGGTGTAGTACAGGAAGAAGACGCCCTCGATGGCGAGAAGAGACCCCAGGAAGATAGCGTGGGACAGCGGGGCCGACTGGAGGGCCGTGGGCAGTTGTTTGAAATTGACACCCAGGAACAGCCACTGCGAAGACAGTTCCGGTTAATCCAGCGACCTAGACATATTGGACGGAACATTGACTTACCACGCCACCCAACACCGGCAAACAAGCCAACGCCATGGCCACAAAGACCAATGTGATGACCACAGGCGGACTCTGCGCGTCGGCTTTGAAGATGTGATGAATTTCAGGGAGCTTCCCATATCGCGACACCTCAACCGTCGGGACCGGTTCATTCGGGTCCCTGGCGACGGTCAGCGGGAACGCAACCCCATTGTAGGCGGCAGAGGTGCCAAATGATCCGATCAAGAAACGGGCCTCGAGAGGCTTGGAAGGGGCGAGGAATTGGAGGGGAAGATCCTTCATAGCCTGGAGGGAGACGGTATCGGTTAGCTTTGGTCCTGTCGCAACCTGGCCATGGGGGTCCGCGAGCGCGCTGCTTACCAGCTCCAACCGCGATTTGCCATTGTTCTTCACAGAGAACGGGTATGAGATGTCCAGACCAGTCTCCGGGTCCTGGAGCAGCAGGAAGACCTGGTTGGCCTGTTTTGGGGAGCTGCCTTCCTGGGCCGTGAGGGCCACTTTCAGCGTGTCGGCGCTGCCCAGGGCGACGGGCTTAGAGAGAGCTTTGTTATCGGGGATGCTGCCAATTAAACCAGACAATCAGTTCCAAGTCATTACAAGCCACACACAAATCTATAAGCTGCGACATACACATCTTTCGATCCCGTGCCTACGCCCGCGCCTTTGGTGTGAACTGACACGGTGGCATCAGTAAACCCCCAGGCGGCCGCAGTGACGGTCGGGAGGGCTGCGACACCCCACAGAGCGAGCTGGAGGAGGGAATTGCCCAACTTCATGTTTCTGGCTGGAAAATAAAGAGCAGAATACCCAATACAAAGCACACAACCAACAGAGCCGACAAGGAAGATGGAGAAATCGAATGGAGAAATCCAGGTCCGATCGGGAGTTGAAGCAAAGCATACACTAAGATAAGCCGCGGGATTAAGTAAGGGTTAGCGGCGGTCCAGTGACCCCGACCAAACGGAGCAAACTCCCCCAGCAAGCCCTAATTTCCTCACGTCAAGTCGAAGGTTCAAGTTTGTCAGGCCAACATTATCTCGAGTCTTTCTCGCCCTCGTCCTCCTCCGGCTGACTCCGTCTCCGTTTCCCCCTCCACTGCATTCTCGGGGGTAGTATCGGCTCGACTTATCGTCGCTTTTTTATCCTAGTCGGCATGCCTATGATCGGGTGGTTTTAAAGACCGCAGGAGTGCAACTGCGATCCATTCTGACGTTCCGTGTCCTCGCCCTGTCGCCTCCAGTGGCTGCTTCCCGCCCCGGATTGGACGGATACACCACCTGGATTGGTCTGACCGGACCTTTCCTCCTTGGGGAACCTACTTGGGTATGTTGAGATAATTGTGATAGGTGGTGTGGAGAGCACTGGTCACTAGGTGACTCCAGAAGGTGCCCGGTGGCTCCTGTTTGCCTTCATCAGTCCGCAACCTTCACTGGGAATCCATTCACTGACGTTGGAGCCTACCACATAGGAACCGCTTGAGAACCCTCGAGGACACCCCTGCTGGTAATATTCAGGATATACACACAAGATTATACGTGAAAGAAACTTTGGACAGTGGCTATCAACATTCCCTGTCAGGTCTCCTGCCACGAGCGGTGTCCATGATCACCTTATACCCTAAGTCCCACTGGGCAACAACACAGCGGCTCTCTGGTGTTTGAAGAAGGAATTTGTATATTACACACCCAGGTGTTCAAGAGTAAGTACCTTTGGTACTTTTTTTGGGTTGTCAAATTCTTGTTTGGGGAGACCTTCACCGAGTCTGTCACTGGCGTGTTAGGGCTTCACTTTCGATTACCATATAGGGCAGGTTGACTGCGGTCGCCTTGAGCCACTGCACCCACTCCCCTGCCTTCTTCACTGTTGACCCCATTCACTCTGGATTAAATGACTCCATGACCAATTTCTAACAGCTGTTAATCACTGCAGTGTCTGAAAAACCAACTTATAAAAGGGAGGCTGGTCCCCCCATCTCTTCTCTTGATTTCTCTCCGGTCAGTCCTTTTCCTTCTTCCTACATCCTTTTCTTCCCACCGTTCTCTTCATCCCACATCCTGTATCCTATTTCCATTCCTCTTTCTGGTTTCCAGCTTTCCTTGACCATCATCGAGTCCCTTCTCTTATCCTTTGTCATATCTTTCTCGAGGACCTTCTATCATCCTTTCTCCCATCCTCGAGGGCCTTCTCATCATTTCTCCCATCTCCTCGGGGACCTTCTCACTCTTTGCTCTATCTCCTTCGAGTATCTGTCTCATCATTTCTGACCCTCTGTGAAGAATACGCGTCGCAGTTCATCTCGTGCTTCTCAGAGAGTGGCGCGTGTGTCTGGACTCAACACTGCACTACTCCCCAAGACGTCATATTCTCTCCCGCCTACTCCCATAGCTTCTTCATTTGAAGACTCTACTCCGTCGGCTAAGCGCCGCAAAACCCCTCGCTCAATCAACAACGACGATCATTCAGTCCACTCTCAAGTGACTGTCGAGACTCCTGACCAGAGAAGTCGGTCCGCGTCAGTACAAGCCTCAAGCACCAAGTCTAAGAAGAGTAACCGAAACCGAAAATCATCGAAGACAAACCACGTGACTCAAGTGAGTAGATATTCATGCCATTCTACTTCCGAATAGATCTAATGGATATCTAGGACAAACAAGAGCCATCACAGTCGACGCTGCATCGCTTTATCTCTCACCAATCGCCAGACCGGCCAAAGTCTCCGACCGCACAGTCGGAGCTGTCTGAAACAAAACCTGTCACTACATCACGAAATAGTTCAGTCATGAAGACCAGAGCAACTAACCCAAAATCTCGGAACTCCATGCCAGCCAAGGCCAACGGGGCATCTGATGCCGAAATGCCAGGAACTCAGGCCTCATCTCGGGCTTCTACCCCACAGACCACACGCAGTCGCAATCGAAAGCCTAAGCCCACTGTTCACACTGCACGCACGACTCCCAATGTACGGTCGCAACCCATCTCGGCCACCGACTCAAGCAAGCCACAGACGCCTACCAATGGATTGAACAAGTCTCCTGTATCAACACCCGGCAGCCTGACCGCCAAAACGCGTCGTCGAGGCCCCACGTCCGGTGTCGCCGCCTCAGCCGCACACCAGAATGATGAGCAGTCATATGTCACTCCAGATGGCAACGGGACTGGCGCACACTCGCAGGGGACCATCCGACGGAGCAACACGGTCAAATTGAATGTGGGACGTAAGGCACTAGCCGCAGCGCTGTCAACTCCGTTGGCTCATCCGTATGACCGAGAAATGGCAAACGGGACCGGAGAGGAAGTCCCCAAACACGTCTACGATGATGGATTTCATTTTGACTATGACGCCGAAATGTACGGCAGGAACTTTGGTTTGGATGGCCAGATGGAGCCCCCGGGATCCCCTACGAGCCTGACCACAAGCACATCGACGGCAAATCGAGCGTCCGGGCGCGTGCGCAAGCCGACCATCCGCGCCTTGGAATCACAGGCATCCGAACAACGCGTCCGGCGCCGTACCACACCCAGGGCGAAACCAAAGCCCAGTGCTACCTCCAAAGTTGTTTCCCAGGCCGCAGCAGATTCCAAGGTTACCTCCAATCCCACTCCCAATTCAGCCGCGCCACAAAGAACGCCCGTCGTTCTGTCGGCGGAAGCGAGAGCCCTAGCAAACCGTCTTCTAGATTTCGCTGCCACTGCTGTGGCCGAGGACTTCAAACCTGAGCCACAGGCTGGCGCATGGCTGCAGGAAATGCGCAAACAATTTGACGCAGAGCAGACAGCCGGGCAGGTGGCAGAGGATGCCGGGAGGCCAGGTGAACAGCGTAAGCAGCAACCACCACCCCCGAACACCACCCCCAGCGCTTCGGCGCCTACACGCCGCAACAGGACCAGAGCTCAAGCCAAAAGAGAGGCCGTTGACTCGGTGGTGTGCGCTGACGCTGACGGGTGGCGATTCACAGGTCAGGTCAATGAATTTGGCGAGGAACTGTTCGCAGTGGGACCGGAATATGAGGTGTTCCGGCCCAATAATACCTACAATGATGATGAACTGCCCCAGCCTCCACTGCGATACAAGGCCCGGGACCAGGTCGAGCGCGACCGCATATTTGGGTACCCCCCGCGGATGGGAGAGCGCAATCTGCCGCAAGAGACGGCGGCGCCCTTCAGGGTTGAGGACGTTAACACGGAACTTGCTAAGATCAAGTTGCGAGAGGAGGCAAAGTCCCTCGGCATCGCCGTCGGTCGCACCTGGAACCTTAACGATATCGAGGCGGCCATCGCTACGCATCGTAATGGAACGGCCCAGACCCCCGCTGTACCGACGCCCGTCAACGGTAACATCTCCGAGAAGGCGACCCGGGCTTCTCGCAAGAGGCGACGCGAGACAACGGACGCAGTCATTGCGACTCCCGAGGACGCACCTGCCCTTAAAGCTGCCCCTAAGACTGGAGGCAGGCTGAAAGTTACTTCCAAAACTACGGCCACGTCCAAAGCCAATCCCAAAACTGCGGCCACGTCCGAGGTTTCCCCAAAGACTGCAGCTACGCCCAAGGCCACCCCTAAGACTGCAGTTACGCCCAAGGCCACACTCAAGAGCACCCCTGCTTCGAAAGCATCTACCAAGTCTGTTGCCAAATCCAAAACTCCGTTGAAAGCTACGGCTACTT
The DNA here is from genome assembly GCA_002850765.1 of Aspergillus taichungensis. Classification (NCBI taxonomy): domain Eukaryota; kingdom Fungi; phylum Ascomycota; class Eurotiomycetes; order Eurotiales; family Aspergillaceae; genus Aspergillus; species Aspergillus taichungensis. Next base: position 69,756 of record KZ559605.1, read on the forward strand.
CGGAAGCTGTTGAACCCAGGCAGAGAGCCAAGAGACGTCGCAAGAACGACGAGGCCCCGACTGCGCCCGCAGCTCAAGAGACCTCTGAACCTGATTCGGAGCCGGAGCCGGCACCGGCACCGGAGGTCCAAGGTGATGGGAAGCGCCCCTTGAGATTAACGCTTTTCATGAAGGACCAGAAGGGCGTGAACGACGGGAACGAGAAGGGGGATGACGACAACGGGGATGAAGACACTCCGGAGCCTGAACCTCAGACGCAGGAGACCCCGAAAAAACGCAAGCGAGTCAAGACCCCCAAGTCTTCCACATCAGACAAGCCCAGCAAGTCTAAGAAGCGCGCCCGTGCCGAAGTCGATGAGACTGAAGAAGATAAAGCTACGTCTCGGCCTCACAAGAGCCCGAAGAACTCCACATCTGACACCCCCAGTGGGCTCAAAGTGAAATTGCGCACGTCGGGAAACAAGGAGGAGACCGACGACAAGGCCCAGGATGAGACGAAGAAAGAGTTCCCGGAGACTCCGGAGACTCCTGTTCCCGCTGAGCCAGTAGTGGAGGACGAAACGCTGGGCGAGACGCCTGGTGGGCGCCCCCGTCGTCGTGCTGCAGCGGCGCTCATGGCGGGATTTCAGACCCACGCAAAGGAAAGGGCCCGTCGCGCGGCGCGCAGAAAGGGATCTGAGAATCCTGAAGACGAGGCTACTGCTGCGGCAGTCTAGCTTGACAGTACGTTGCAGTCTAGGCGACACGGTCAGTGTTTGGCGTCTAGACTTGGCACGATCGACATTCAGATTTGATGCGATCGATTGCAGCGAACTTGTCCTTTGCCAATACCTTTCTACCTCATCTCATCTTCCCCCCCCGGCCCGCTACCACCTTAGTGCCATGTACTCTTTATCTACCCGACCCGTCACTTCATCATATCCTTCAATTGTTTCTCTACCCATCACCCATTCAACGCACATAGCGAAAGCTCTTCGAAGAACGGCGTTTGTGTTGCCATCATGCTCTCTCCTGACCCGTTCATGTTCTCTCCTGACCAGTCCTGTTCCCCGGCCTGTTCATGTTCTTCTGTATCTCGTGGTCTTCATTACCCAGATCCTCCACCAGGTTCACATCGAAGATCCGTCTCTAGGTGGATAAGTGTGGAGAAGGAGAGGAACGGGAGAGGAGGGGTAGAAGGTGGACAAAGAGTGTCTGACGAATAGTTACCAAGGAGACGGACCCGGCTGCCGCGGTCCTCCCTAGTTCTCCATTCGTCATGACCCTTGTCCCCATGATTCTACCTCATATTCTCTCGTTCCCTCTCCTCCGAAGCACCGACCACTCGAGTGTCTCCTCTGGGGGAGTATGGGTACAAAAGACTGCGGATACAGAAGACATAGACAGACCTCTCCAATGTATGATTCCGGCGCGTTTCTTACGTCACCATACCATGTTGTTCTTGTTTCTTTCCCCCCTTCTGATTATGGTTTTTTTCTCCCTTTTTTTCTACCATGTATTAATTTTACTTTCTTTCTTTTTGTACAGCGTTGAGTTCCTGTCCACTTTGGAATCGTGGAGTCCGTTTTGTACTACTCTCCCCACCAGGACCGCCGGCCCCGTCGGACCGGCGTTTTCCTATATCACAGGGGACGCCACGGTCCGACAGAGGGCGGCGATACCTGGTGGAGGACTAGATTGGTGGGTGGGCAGTGTCATTAGACAGATAAATGCACGCGTTGGATTTCTACAACTTCAGACTCATCGTAACGTAGTCATAATCATACAATCAAATCTTCTGATATAAATTATTAAATGCCTCAGGCAACAAGTAAAAATGCCTCAGGCAATAATCTAACGGAGTCCAATCCAATCGAATCGATCATCTTTTCCCGCCGCCCTTGAACCATTCCATCCAACCTTTTTAAACCACGACAAGCAATCAGAACAGATAATTGAACATCAAGAAATAAGAAGAAAGAAAGGGGGGAAAAATGAAAGAAGAATCAAAACCCCGAGTCCACACCCCAGGCGTCCCCGTTCCGCCCTCTGCGCGCCGCACGCAGAGACCGCCATTTTCGGCGATGGGGGTGAGGGATATTCGCCAGACGAAGGAGTATAAAGTTGCTGCGAGGCGGTATGTTTCCTCCATTTAACCTCTGTGTAAATCCTTCACTCTTTACCATGGGTGATACTGTACATTGCGATGTGGTGGTATAAGTATGGTGCGTGGGAAGTAAGCTATGCTAACGAGATATTGTCTGTCTGTTCTATCTAGGTGGCTGTCGACGATCGTCGCGTTGCCGATTTTTATGTATACTTCTTGGGTGTTGTATGAGAGGAGTATGTTTTCTTTCTTTCTTTCTTTTTTTTTTTTTTCCCCTTCTGTTTGAGCTCTTTTACCTTAGGTTTATGATCTATGGATCTGATGATCTGTCTGGCTACCGTCAAGTTGAAGGGAAATACTAATACGTGCCTAGCATACGGTGATAAGCAGCAGAAACGGCTGAACGAGGTGAAGAAGGCGAGTGGAGATGAGAGTGCAGAGCGGAGTTGATTGTTGATTGATTGATGTGTATATCAGTGACTTTGATATCTATTTGGTTTGTGGGTAATCAGTTTGTAATATAGTTTTGTATTCAGGATGTATATGTACATGGGGATGGCTACATCAGATGAACTGTATGGAGTTTCTTCTTATTCTTTCTGTGTATGTTCTATCTAGCGTGGAAAGCTTCTTCGACGTCAATGTCGAGTACTGAAATGTAGGAGGGTATGTTCCTGAGCAACGCCTACTACCACTCACTGCATTGCGTACTTTGCTACTACACGATGGGTGTAGCAAGTGTAGCAAGTGCAGCGAACAAAACACCATCAATCCCAAGCAGCAAAATCAACAGATCATACCACAATACTCAACCAACCCCATCCATCCATCATCAATACTCCATACCATCAATCGCGAGTATGAACCCCCACAACCCTAATCCCACAAGCACCCAAAATCAACGAACTCACACTGCGATTATCATCCACGTGGCCCACAAACGCAACAAACCCACGCACACTATAGTTCCTGTCCCTCCACGGAACAACACGCCTACTCTCGTGGATAACCACACACGAATCCGCAACCTGCTTGTCGGCCTCCGTGCCCTCGTCGTCAGACGGGACCCAGTCGTGCGGGATGAGGTCCGGGGTGGAGATCTCTTCTCCCTCGGTGGTGGTCGGGATGGCGTTCGCGTCGAAGAAGCGTCGGAGGTTGTGGAAGGTTTGGGGCGGCAGCGGGAACGGGAGGTTGGCGCTGACTGGGGGAGGGTCGACGGAGCTGGTGGGACTGATTCTGCCGCCGCTGCTGGTGTCTGTGTTGATGGATTCGTTTTCGAGGTCAAACTCGAAGTCGGGGTCGTCGATGTGGGTGGGTGGGGATGAGACGGGGGTGGAGAGGGACGGGTCTTCTTCCTCGTCCTCGTCCTCTTGCTCTTCTTCTTCTTCCTCCTCCTGCTGGTGCTGCGGAGGGTTGCTGTTGTCTGGAGTGGTGAGGTTGAGAACATCCGCGGGAGTGATAGGCTGCGCGGGTTCGAACTCCATGTACCCGCCTTCTTCGCTGTCATGCATGCTCTCCTCGTCGTCGGCGAGGTTGTTCTCATCATCTGTAGGAACAACAATGCTATCAGGGTAGTTGAAGTCAATGGCAGAGTGCTGGCTCACGTAGCTGATCGTGTCGTCATCGTCATGGGTGCCAACGTTAACAGGAGGCAAGGCGAAATGGCTGATGGTGCTGGGCACAGGACGACGACCAACGGGGGTTTGGCTATCGCCGTCGCTAGACGCATCCCCCGTTTCAGCAACGTTAGTAGAAGAAGTCTCCTCCTCCACCAAATTCTCATCCGGCTGTCCGCCACTACTAAACTCCCCCACAGTCACTAGAAGCTTATCACCCTGCTTAACACCGCGAATAAACACCCCCCGAAATTCAAACTCCGTCCGATAGAAACGCCTCGCGACCTTCCTCAGCGCCGGCATCCGCAACTTCATCTTGATCTTGTTCTCGGTCTTGCCGCACATGCGCCAGCCTAGCCCGAAGTATGTTTCCATGTATTGATGGAAGCGGAACGGAGCACGCGCCGCCTGCGCTGGGAAATCGAACGCAAAGACGACGGCCCATTCGCGGCCGGGGGTGCATGGGAGACTGGCAACGCGGCGGGCGAGTTCTTCGTGCTCTGGGTCCATGATGGTCGCGTCGCAGATGATGAAGCCGGCGATGCGCTGGCTGTGTGTGCTGATGGTATTGTTGAGGTTTTTGAGGTTGGGGGCCCAGTAGAGCTCGACATCGCGGTTCATTTTACGCAGGATGGCGCGATAGCGGGGGAAGAAGTGGTTGCCTTTCGGGGAGACCAACACGATCGCGGGGGTGATATTTGGGACGGATGCGGACGCGGAGGTTTCTTCAGAGACGGAGAATCTCTCGTTAGACGACATATTGGTGTGATTTATTGGGATAATCTGGGGTGATGAGTTCGTCGCAGACATTTCACGCCTAGACACACGTTGAGGAAGGAGGATCGATAAAGATGGTGAGAGGACAAGTATCAATGGAGATTTGAGGAGACGATGAGAGAGAAAGAGAGAGAGAAGGAAAAAGGTAAAGAAACTGATGAGCCATCGCCGAGACGATGAGCATATCACTCTATTTACAGTGATTGCACGCACTGAGGACATGCTAGGCTGAATGTGCAAGGTGAATGTCAAACACGAAAGAAAGTAAGTGGATATACACAATCCAGATAAAGATAAAGTCATGAAAGAACCGAACCCGGAATATCTGCAAGGTCATGAAACAAGGTCATGGGTTATTGAAAGGAAAACCCAGAATCCATCTACCCAGCAAGCCCTAAACCCAACACTGATCCCAGTTTCCTCCCGATCTGGCAAAGCTCAGTCCCCGAACAAAATCATCGCGAGAGCAGCGTCCCAGATCATCCGTCTGGCAGCCGTGCAAAGGCACCACGCGGTCATTGACGAGCACTCGCACCAGCGGCTCTTTCTGCCCCTGGCACTGCATCATCTCGACATAAGCCCGGCCGGCGAAAGGCACCGTCCACGCAGCAGAGTACCCACCTGATTCGGCGGCCGTCTGCGACTTGGTCTGCGAGAGTGGCTCGGTGCCGTTGTACAGACCGAGGGCGAAGAAGATAGATATCATGCTGTTGTCGTGCGAGAAGTCCGCGTACAGCGTCGAGTTCAACGGGAACATCGCCGGGTCGGCATCGAGCGTCTGGTTGGAGCTCGTGTGGTCGAGCACCGGGGACTGGGTCAGCCGCGCGATGAGCTCGTTGGCGAATCCGATGCCCTGGGCTGGGCCAAGCGGGTGTCCCGCGCCGTAGCTGTAGTACTTCGACAGAGACTGCAGGTAGTCGTACTGCTCCCACTCGTGGGGCGTGAACAGCCCGCAGAACGGCGACAGTCGCGACCCGTCGCCAGCCACCGTGTCAAACGAGCACATATCCATCAGACTGACCACGTCCTCGTCCTCGAGCCGCACCCCCGGGAGATCCGCCTCCAACCGGTCCCGGATATCGGGCGTGAACAGCGCCGTGAAGTTGGCCTCTACCTCGTCGCCATACTCACTTTCCTCGAACTTTTTGCATATCGCGTGGTCGAGTGTATTGTTAAACGTGTCGCCCTCGGGGATCACCACATTAATGACAGGCGGCTTCTGTCCCGGGTTCGCGTGCGAGTCTCGCTTCTTCGCCCCCTGGAACCCATTGATGAACTTCTCCCCCGATGCAATGACCCGGTCCGACCCTGACGCCCTCACAAACGGCACGAGGCGCCTTGCAAGCGTCGCATACCGGGCGTAGAACTTGGCGCCGGAAGCCACCATCTGGGCCTCCCCGAAGGACGTCAGGTCGTCCGCGCCCAGCGTGTAGTTGTAAGTCTTCAAAAAGGCATACTTGCCCGTCAACGACGACGCATTGCGCTGCACATCCGCCACCAGCGAAGCGTACTTGGTACTCTTCGACTCTGTCGGATACCGCGCGCCGTGACGCGAGAGCACCTGCGCAAAGGTCAACCGACAACCATCCGGGATGTCACCGTCTGGTGAGTCGTTTGTCTCCTCCTTCTCGAGAGAGAAAAATGGCGAGTACTGGCCCCAGCTGTGGGAGACCTCTGGAAAGCACTGGTACCCGCCGTCGACAGTGTTGCAGTCAGACGCAGGAAGACCACTGCCACCCGAGACGCTGTGCGGAGACCTTTAGCCGCCCCGTTTCTTACTTTGACGTTTGAGGGACCCACCTGGCAAATAAAGCATGAAAAGCCAAAAGACCTGTAAAGACCGCCATAATGCAGATTATCGTGACTTCTTTCTTGCGCGATCTGTAACTACAGGTCCCGGGTCCTCCCAGGACCCGACGGTCCTTATTTAGCCCCCTCATCGTGCACCACCACACCCTGATTAATCTCGTGAAGAACCACTTCGGAACCCCCGACACTACAGGATAATTAATTCCGCTATCGGGACCAGGATGGGGACCGGGGGGTAACCGTGTGGGATAGTGTTAGGGGGTAGTGGGGGGATGAGTGGGATGTGACTCTGGATTCATCCTGGACGCTTGACCGGAAGTAAGGAAAAGCCACGACAGGGTTGATGCGGTGGATGTCGTCCAGTTGCGATCCTGAGGCTGCCCACGGTGTGCTGTCTTTGCGGCGTTTGATCTGTTTGGTGTTGATTGCGCTGCGCCTTCCTGATTGGCTGGAATGCCAACCACGTGGACCCTGGCATTCGTTGGCTGCCTAAGGCTGTCTCACCTGATATCAATCCTTGGCGATACCTGGGAGGATGAAGGTATATGGGAGAGTCTTAAGCATGTGTGCGGTAGGTATCCCGTGTCATTAGGGAAAGAAGGGGTCGTCTCGTCGTTCGTTCATTCGTCAATTGGATTATCATACAGGGGAGCAGAAAGTATCATCCACAAATAAGGCCCAATGACCCGTTCGATAGACAGTTGGTCGTCGCTCGGTTAATTTCCGTGCAGAGTCAAGTCAAGACAAGATGCCACCCAATCGGTACTCCAAGATAACGAACATGGGCAGGAATGCCAGGGGTGTGGTGTGCAGAGAAGCTGTCACGCCATAATCTATGAATCCACAAGGCGGCCCATTCCTGCAACACAACGGGAGAGATAACAAAAGAATATATAGATATAAATATATAGAAAAGAAAAGACCAAAATAAGATCAAAAACACATGATGAGAAAGCCACCGCTCAGTTATACCCAACGTCCTGCATGCTGATCGCAAATCGTAATCAAAGATATCCACCAATGCATCGATCCATCGCCACTGGCGGGATCATTATAGTCAATTTCTTCTAATTGCTTTCTTTCTTTCTTTCTTTTTTTCTTCTTTTCTTCTTTTCTTTCTATCTTCTTTCGGGTCTGCAGTACCCCTTCATTATGAACAACCAACGCTCCAGGCGATGTGCGGTGGAACGAGCAGGCATCGTTACGTATCAAGGATAGGAAAATATTAAACCCGCGCCCACTCTCCCGGGAATTGTGGAAGAGACCGGGGCGGCTGCTCGTGGGACAGGACCCCGCGTGCCCCCGATGCCGCCGGCGACGTGGTATAGGAGGGCGACGCGGTAGACCAGCTTCCGGTCGGCCTCGTCGACGACGTGACAGGGGCCGCCAGGGCGGGACCCCCGAAGGACGCACGGGGCCCAGATGGGGGCTCGGTCGCATGTGGCCATGTGGTCTGCGGATCCCGTTCAGATGAGTGGTCGAACGGCGCGCGAAACCGCTGCGGCGACGCTGGCCGCGTGGGGAGCGGCTGGCCCGCCGGGATCAGTCGATGAACGTGCTCCCGATAGAAGTCTCGTTCCGCACGGTAGTAGTCCCGATCCTGCGTCAGGGCTCGGATCTCATCCTGCTGGGCCGCAATCTTCTGCTCCATCTGCATCTCGTTCCGTTTCCGGTTCCGGAACCGCCGCGATGCGTCGCTGTTCGCCTTTCGCTTCTCCGCTTGGCTGGACGATCCCGACTTCAGGTCCAGGAAACACTCGATCTTGGGCGGCTCGGCAGGGTCGGCGTGCAAGGTGGCCCCCATGGCCAGCGGCTCGTCGCCCGGTCGTGGACCGGCCAACACCGGAGGCAGTCGGCTGACCGACTCCATCGTCGCGTACGGCACCGAGGTCGCCAGGCCTGACGGCAGATGGGGTGGAGGGAGGCCGGCCAGGGCAGGCGACGCGCGTCCAAAGTGGCTGAAGGTGGAAACCGGCGTCGTCGGGCTCGTTTCCTGCGAGGTCGGGTTGGGAGTCAAGTTGGCACTCGTCCGGCGACTGTGGAACGTGGGCGTCGATTGCACCGAGACGGGCATGGGCCCCGGAGGGCCTGGCACCGAGGTCGACGAGGCCACCGCCGGGTCCATGACCATCGGGGAGCCTGGAGCCCCCATATACCCCGGTCGAGATTCTTGAGCCAAGGGCGACTGTGGCGCACTAGTCTTCCTAGGATAGGGACCAGCGGCGTTGACGAAGCGAGCTGAAGGCGACACGGGGTGGATCATCTGATGCGATCCTGGGGACAAGGACAAGCGTTTGGCGGGTGGTAGCGCGGGCGAGGGTAGGCGGACGGAGGGGGATGAGGGCAGTCGTCGATGGTGCGACGAACCGGCCGGCGCCATCGGATCCCCGCGTGTTTCAGGACTGCTCGCCGGCCCAGCCTTGGACGGAGGGTTCAAGATGGAGTCGACTCCGATGGAACAAAGCCTCTCCGTCTTCAGAGGCGGCTCCACGGGCGCCGAGGGGTGCCAGGAGAGCGTACGAGGGCGCAACGGGTCACGACCCTCTGAGGAAGAGTCTTCATCCACGACGTACGGACGCTTCCGGTCGAGAGAACCGCGGTTCTCCGCAGCCGGGCCATCGTCCGCAGAGGCAGATTCCGGGCCAGAGATGGGGGGGATCTGCGCCATGTGCTCCGGATCTCTTTCGATGGACTGACGCAGAAGGCTAGGGCATGGCGGGGGACGGCCCCCTCTCTCTTGGTGGGCTGGAGACTGGTGGACAGGAGCCTGAGAGAGGGAGCCAGTCGATTGGGCCCGATGGAAACCAGGCAGCGAATGATATGAATGGGGGGGATGCACCGGGTGCGGATATGAAGTGGGAGGCGTCAAAACACTAATCCCTAGGGTAGCCACGGTGAATGAGGAGAAATTCACGAGGGTTCAATCGGGTTCAATCCCAACTGACACCCGCCCAGCAGATGAGACTATCACGTCGTTCGGATAGAGAGACGAGGATGAAGATTTTCCCAGTCCGGAAGTTATAGAAGAGTTATAGAAGAGCCAGTCGAAGAGGTTTAACCCCGTCCAGATAAGATTATGCTGTGATGGAGAAGGGAAGAGAGGTACAGAGACAATTCCAGAGGGGAGAGATAGAGATGATAAAAGGTATGACAGAAGAAGGAATTCGTGGAGATGGAAAAAGTACGTGAGAAGAAAGGAGTCGAGATAGAGAGATGGACAGTCGAGGGTGAAATCGAGTTAAGTAGAATACACGAAATGGAAAAAACAACCCAAGAATAATATCCAGAGCATAAAGACAAATTATTTAATTCTTTAATCTAATATATATAAAAAAAAATTAGAATAAATAGATAAATCAATCAATAAATAAAAAGGATTTTTTGACACAATAATAAACCAGAATATTAATTATTCTACTCTCAGAATTGCCATGATGACTGCTGATAATCCGGTGGATTCGTTTCCCAGCAGACAAGCAGACAGACGATCATGAAATTCCAACGTTTGATTATATTTTAATTTTGATTTACTTGCTTTTTTTTATTTATTTATTTATTATCTTTAGAGATCCAGCGGTGTGAACCAAAAAAAGCGAAAACCAGCGAGCCATAAAAGTGGAGCTCGCTGGTGATGAACCGCAGATGTGGGAAAGCGAACTGGGTCGGGCAAAAGCACGATTTGATTTAATGATAACTCGACATTTCAAGAGGACTCCATAATGGACATTGATCAGAGGAGATGAGTAAGACCAATCAATGATCATGCCCCAGAGGTTTAGGGAGTGATTCTCATAGTTGTTCAACAGATGTCGGTCTGCCAACCTGCAGGTGAATGTGATGGACGAATATCCCGCCTGATCCATACCATACCTGACCGTATCTGACCGTACTATACACACCACCCCAATCTCGTACGTGTTTACATACGGCATGTGGTTTTGACCATCGCCATACCGTGTTGTCGATGATGTATGTTTCTGTTTGTCAGTATAGACATACATACCGATGCAGGAGAGCATATTTACTCGAGCATGCAAGATTTACGATAGAAATAATACTTCAAGTTGACCAGAATAGGTCTAATCAGTGTCAGTCTAAAGTACCGCGATGGGCCCCGGGGAACCCGGACAGGTACCCAGAACCGGGCTGGGACTGGGCTGGAATTGGGCAGTGACATAGTACAGCCTACAGAGGGTCTCCGTACTCAGTGGAGAGGGAGAGCACGTCGGGTATAGAAAATACAGACACACCTCAAACGGATTCAGATGAATCAAGAAAATGCTGGAACAAATCAGGGTACCCTTCCCCCTACTCCGTAGTCGATGAAATCACCCATCCCGAACCCCAATAATAATAGACCTCATTATTAGGAGACTGGAACGATAGTCAAAGTCAAAGACCGGTCAGCGATGGAATGGAAGGAACCGGCGGGTTCCACCTCTAGTCTACCCACTAACGAACAACTAAGGAACTAAAGGGAACTAACAGAGGGACTGACTGGGGTTTGGGGGCGAAATGCGAGTGAGAGGGAACAATTAGTCGACCCCGTCACCATGGTCGTGGTGGCAGAGGAGGATCGGTGGAGAGTCTGTCCTTCTATTCCTTCAGACGTGAGACTGTCTTACCGTCCTTTGGGTAGAATGGAGATGTTGAAGTCTGTCAAGTATCAGGATGATGGGCACGCTTTCCTCCCCTCCTCGGTCACACTAAGCTACACGCATGAAATATTATAGTCAAAGTCTATCGATTCGACGCCGCGTATCAAGAAAATGTTCCTATTCTTTCTCTTCAATCTTACGTGAAGAGAACTTTCTATTATCATTAATAATATTATTCCATTTCATTCTCCAGAACTTTCTTCAACTACCGAGTTGGGTCGATCCATCACTGGTCCGTCAGCGACGGTCCGTTTCTTTTTCTTTGCCTCTAAATTCATCAATGTATCCCCTAAAATGTAGATCGGGTCTCCTGTCAAGTGTCAATCTCACCGTGGGACTCTTGGAGGCTTAGAGGCTAGAGCATCCGTCATGGTTCAGCTCCAATGTCTCCAAGTAAGGTCTCCAATTTACGGTGATCTCTGATCCAGGATTAGGGCTAGAGGGTCACGATGATGACATGCTCAGTCTCCTAGGAAATCCAACATACTTAGAATATATTATCCAATAATAGATAATACGTAGAACTAGTTGCCCGATATAGCATCTCACCATCTTATTCCTTCCACCGATGACTGGAATATTAGTGTTCCAAGCGCAAACAATAGTCGGATCCAAGCCAGAGTCCTAGATCCATTATCCATCTACATTAGTACGGAACACAGTAGGTACGGATCAGATATCCATGTCAGCCCAGCTTCAACCAACAATCCACCATACGCCCACCTCGTACTTACTACCTAGTGCCTCCTTTCTATCCCCCTAGTCCTTCGTAAGTACTAATGATATTCCAAACCCCGAAGGATCGGACGCCATCGATCCACCCCCATCTACGGAGTAGTGCTGCCGGAAATGAGGCACTTTTTCTTTTCTCCATCGTGGACGCCATGACTGGCCCGGATGGCCCATGTCTTGCATGCATACGGCCGCGGCATATCATCTCCCTTCTTACGATTATTTCGGTATGTTTATTATTTTCTTTTCTCTTCGTTTCTTTTTTCTCGTTCTACCCCTTCCCCGAGTGGTGGCACTGGCATTGGCGGGACGAGTCGATGACTCCATCAAGCTGAACGGGGTGGTTCCAATGGGCGGAATACGCTGATCGCCGTTGTGTCTTTCTTTCTATCTATAATTCTTGATGTATCCTCGTCGTATAATTCAGTTTATGGATACCACTTAGGTATTAATATTGTGCCGTCGTGGCGTGGGCCATTCTGCAGTCAGGCACTGCTTCTATTGGTTGGATACCTGGATGTCCCTGGGCAGAGGGACTTTTTTTCAATTCGTTGTTCGTTCCTTTTTTTGCTTTTAGCTTTTCTTTTTTCTTTCTTCCTTTTAGTTTTTCGGCCAATTGAAGTTTGTTTTGCCTTCGAGGCTGAAGTGGAAGTGCCGTGGCATGTGCCGAGTGAGACCACGCGAGTCCTTCAATCTAGACGTACTTACAATGCACTCGGTGGTTTAAACGTTACCTCAGACGTTGTTCGATCAGGCAGTCATTTTCTTACCTTCATGACTTACGCAGCGTGAGGGAAATCAATCGAGAGCACGGAGTACAACGTAATCATCCGAGCTCATCAAGCTCAGCTACGTCATCGGGCCGCAACTATCAAGTTCTCTATACAACACGGGGGTCGGTATATCCCGACAGCTCTGAAAATTTTTTCAAGTGCCAAACTACGTAGTAGACACAACGACAGCAAGGTAAATTCCAGGTCAACTTCCCAGGATCGGTCAATCAGAATAATGAGAATCTTCTAGCGGCCCGTAGCACAGCCCGGACCGAGCGATGGTGCGGCATTATTATTGTCTGCATAATCCTTATTATTTCTGTCCAACGAGGCGCACTGGGCATACTACCTGAGTGTGATGTGATGGGAATTTCGAGTCGAGGACCTTGTTAGTTTTTGATTCTTTTTTTTTTTTACTTTGTGATTTATTGCTTTTTCGAGGCATATAAACACCTATGAGATATTAGTTATATTGTGAAAAGGAGAAAAGACCGCCGTTGCTTTTTCTTCCTTTTATTTGATTAATTTTAGTTACTTCTATTTTTTTCTCTTCCTTCCCCTGATTACCTTGATAATAGGTAGCTTTGAATACGGGAGTACTTTTGGCTTCATACAGAGTAGAAGAATGGAAATCACCGGTTTAGACGGAGACAGGTGTTCATTCTCCTTCTGCAAGCCCAGCGAGCAGATTACTTGCAGCCGGCTGGGCTTGGGATCTGGCGATCGAAAAATCCTCATTGGTTGGGGAGCGTGGATATTCGTCAATTTATTTCCCGTTGGAGTACCGACAGCGGGTACCCGTGACGGAGTCGCAGGAAGGACTCTCGATACCTACTAGCTCTTCTTGACCTGCCTGCTTTACAGTGGATTCAGGTAGAGGCTCTATCATTCTTCCACACTGGGTATACCTCAATATGTCATACAATAAAGACAAGATATACATTTAATAATCATATTTCATCACATAATATTACTACGTACGTAGTAAATACACAAAACAAAATAAAAAAGATCATGCAATAGGCAAGTACTAACCAAGCACCCCACTCCACACTCAGCTTAGTTCAAACCTCTATTTACTCCGGGAAGTGGAGCCTTCTGTATCGTTCTTCAATCCCCTCTTTCTTCTCTTCTTGCCCCCCGTCCTTTTTCTCCATCCTTCAATCTATCTCATCCAAGTATCAACCACTCCGGTCTAGACTTTCTTCGACATCTGCCGGAATCCATCTCCGCGATGCGTATGCGTGTCCCCTCGATCCTTCGCCTGTGTCCTGTCGGAGAGTGAGGCGGGAGACGGGGAGCGGACGGGTCACCAAAGTACGGACCGCCTAGATAGGTATGGCGAGGTAGGTTGAGTGGGGAAGCGTTCGTGAGGTGGAAGGTACTCTTACTCCGGAGTAGGTGAGAAGCGAGGCGAGACAGACAGATAGAGAGGCAGAAAGAGAGAGGCAGAGACTGTGTGCGTGTGGCTGCAGGATCCATGCATGGTTAGTTTAGCATTGGAGGGAGCCCCAGAAGTGCGGTTCGTGGGTTCATTGGTGCGTGGGGCGGAATTGGATCCTCTTTTTTCTGGTATTTGTTTTTTATTCTTGATTGATTCTTGATACATGATGCTAATCTTGAGGTTGAATTATGTCACCCTTGATTATCTTCTACCTATCTATCTATATATATCAGCCCATCTTTAGTCATTAAGGATTAGTACTATGGTTTCTTTTTTCTTTCTTTTCTTTTCTTTTTTTCAAGTATGGCATTCTGGTGTCGCTGTAACCGCGGGACAGGAAGATGGGGGATAGGAGTATACTATTGATTTAGTAGTATCAGTAGATGCAACCATTATCAGTTCTTCTGAATGGCATTCGGTGTGCCTCAGACCTGTCATGCTGTCATCTGTCATCTGTCATGCTTCAGTACGAGGTAAGTATCTATCACTTGTGTATCTTACGGGGTATCTTACATCATACACATACATACTACGAAGCATCAGAACAGGAAAAATAAACAATACATAATAGATTAATACCCACTGTAATATAGTACTACCCTACCATTGAAAGACATAAATAATAAGATATCATACTATAAGAAAAAGCAAGAAAAAAGCAGAAAAGAAAAGAAGAAGAAAAAAGCCATCCACGAGTCTCTGAATCTGGAGTCTGGAGTCTGCATCAACCTGCATAAATGGAACCACCGGTGTGTGTTGGCACTGCCAGCACCGCTCAATAGGAACGCAACCCTAGTCGAGATACAGTTGTACCTCTGTAGTAAGGTCCTCCAGCCCTTCCCCCGATGCGGCCCTCCCGCGGTTAAAATTCCTATTCCTCGCTGTGCCTGGGTAGTATGTATGTATGTGCATGTGCCTATTGCACATACTTGGCTACTTGTCTCGTTTGGTCTTGGTGATTTGGAATTGGATTATTATTATTTTGGAGGCTATTTTTTTGGTTATTTTTATTGAGTTGCGGATGTACTCCGTACGTAGCACTGCTTCTCTCTGCAAGGAGGTGTAGGTACTAATGTTTGTACTTTGTCACTGTAGTAGCAAGCATAGTATTATGCATGTATATGTAGGTCTGAGACTGCACAACTACCTGGTCAGGTGTTGTTTTATACATATATGGGTTTCTTGACTCGCCGTTTCGTCTCACTTGTGACACAACATCTGCGTAGATAGCGACGGACTACCACCTAGTACCTAGCTTGCTGATCCAGTCGTTTCCCACTGGTTTGAATGGGAGTTGCCGTTTGGTAGGTTGAAAAAATGTAGGGCTTTCGCTTGTTTTCGTTGTGAATCTTAAATCTGTGTTCCGTCTACGCTGGAGAAGAGGGGTGGGAATCTACCCCTCCTATCTACACCTATATATAACCCTTGTAAGTTTCCTCATATAACTGCGACACAAACTAACTTTCTTGCAGACTCTATCGACCTATATACCCAGGTAAGATCTGTCAGATCATTTTCTCAGGCGAAACGCGTTCTTGGCCTGTCCCCGAACTCCCACATCAACCCGATACAGTCGCCCCCCGTACCGAACAGAGTTCGGCAGCGCCGCATCATCCGTCTCGTCCTTGGCCGTCGTGATGAACAGCTCGGTGCCCACAAAGACCGGACAGGTGATGTTCCGGGTGGGCAGCAACACCTCGCCAATGACCTGCCCTTCGGGCGAGATACGGACGACCTTACCGCCTCCGTAGATCGCACTCCAGATGCAGCCTTCCACGTCAATGGCGAACCCATCGGGTACCTTGGGCTCGTCCTGGAGGTCGAAGTGAACGCGCCGGTTGCGGATGGTCCCCGAGGGGGCGTCAAAGTCAAACGCGTAGATCTTGCCCGTCGGCGAGTCCGTCAGGTACATCGTGTCGTCCGCGGCATTCCACCCAATCCCGTTGGGAATCGTCACTTGCTCGACCATCCGGTGCAGCGTCAGATCGGGGTCTAGCCGGAACAAAACGCCCTCGTCGACGGGCTCTTGCACTTTGTTGTCGTTCATTGACCCCGCCCAGAAGCGTCCTTGGCTGTCGACCGCTCCGTCGTTGAAACGCATCCTATTTTGTTAAGAAAATAATTATTTTATTATCACTAATTCTTTTTTTTTTTTCTTTTTTCCCTTTTTTCATTTGGTTTTGGTTTTGCTTTTTTCTTTTCTTTTTCTTGTTTATGATTACTCTTTTAGGACACTGATGCTCTAGTGCTCTTTTTTCGATGGGGACAACAGACACGTGGGGAGGTGGGAGTGAGCCTACCGGTGCGCCTTTGCCGCGTCCTTTTGTTCATCCCAGACTTTGGCGAGATATGACAGCTCGCCTGTGGTGCGATTGAGGAGTGCATAGCCATGTTTCGCAGCTACGGCGACCTGGCCCTCGTAAGAGTCGGTGGGATCCGCGATATTGGCTGTCACTCTACATCAATGGGGGGTTAGTTTCACGATTGAGAGACTACCTGGCAGGGATGCATCCGGTTGGGGACGGGACATCCACGCACCCGATCGACGTCGACGTGTCGACGACTCGGAGTGAGCTGGGTCCCTGAGCCAGGTCCAGCGAATACAGCTTCTCTTCCCAGATGTCGACGAAGCGGAGCTCATTGCGGGCTTCGTCATAGAAAGGACCCTCCAGTAAGGTTCCTGCTACATCGACATACGGCTGAGAGGCCAAGCCATGGTGAGGGACAATTCTTATTCTCTCGTGTTGCTTGTGGGGGGGTGGTCCTTTTGACCGTCCGGCCATACCTCGGAGACCGACCATTTGCTGATCGCAGCCATCCTGCACAACCAACTCTAATCTGGGATTTCCGACGTCGAATCAATAACAGTTGGGCTCGGAGCTAGATCGGATGGACGATCCGTCAAAGAAGGCCAGAAGGATTTCGATTGGTGGGTAGAGGAGGGAGGGGGCAGGAACAACGAAGATCTGAAGCGATCCGGAATGGAACAAAGATGGATGAAGGTGAGTGACTGAGTTTGGGGGGGGTTATGCTGATGATTTGATGGGGGGAAGAATCAATAGCGTGACTACGAGCGAGTGTGGTTTTCAGGCGCTAAGGTCATTCTTCGCCCCACTTCTTACTTCATCCCTCCTCCTATCGTCTCATATCACTACTTTACTAACCAACTATACAGTATACTACGGAGTGCCTAGAGTAGAGCGCCATTGTCTCTCGAACTGACTTCGATGTAGCTCAATGATCTGGCTCTTGAGGAAAACATAGCACTATCCTGACGAGCTGATCGTCGAACGCTGATGCATATTTCGGGGAATCAGTGGATCATCTCTGGTAAGACGGTAGACCTCACCGCCTGTATTGATTTTGTGACTAAAGTACTCACTAGTAGCTCGTTTACTCTATCCCTACTAGACCGGAATGGACCAGAGAGTCTGGACCGGAGAGAGCTCGTCCAGCTGGAGCTTTAGTTTCGAGGTCCCTGACACTGACTCAGAGTCAAGTCCTTAACGGTCCAATCGCCCAAACTATCGGCTTAATTATTGAAACCCGCAACGATGCAGGTCTCCACTGATTTGAGCTATCACCTGTCATGTGAATAAGCACTTCAAAAGGCCAGCGGGCGTGACTGATGGAATTGAAGGACCGGTTTCATGTAAGAGATCCAAAAGGGGGTTGAGCTTCATTTGTCATTTATCTATTTTCGTTCTTCGGAAAGAAAGGGAGAGATGGGGGGGGGGCGACTTGTCAAAAAACCGTTGACCGCACTATGTGATCTTTTTGGCACATCCGAAGCTAGGTACTTTCCTCGGATTGATAGCGCCGACAAGATTCCCTACCTAAAGACTGGGGGACGGCAAACTTCCCGTGTCGCACCTCATTTGTCCCAGACAAGGACCCCGGTGGAGCAAAGGACGGAGAATGGGGCAGGCAGGGAACAAATAGGAACTCACCCTGGTTGGAATTTTCTTTCTAGAGCCAGTGGAGGACAAGAAGTGGGTAAAAGGGAGCTCTCGAAGTCGAAGCAAACTGCGTGACAGAGCCGGGGGAATTTCAATCCACGGGCCTCTAGAATCCGAGTCCCTTGGGTATGGACACGGCTGACGGCTCATTCCGTCCCAGGGCCCCAGGGTCCCAGGCGCCCGGATATTATCTTCCTGTGCCTCCGTCTCTCCATACAGGAGGGGGACGAGGTGCTACCGCTGCCGCCACTGTATGTGATATGTGATATGTGGCATGCTCTCGCCGGGGGGTCGAGCCCTTCCGGACGCACAGCCGTTGACCTGACAGGTATCGATTTGTTATTCCTTTTGCCTGCATTGATCACCCGTTCTCCGAGGTCTGTGTGTCCCAGTCAGTACGACATACAGGGGGCAGTAAGTTTAACCAACGAGGCACCCAGCGTACGACGACGACGGACGATGACAGACAGACAGGCTGGCTGACGCGGAGAGGAACGGCCCACTCTCTGCTCCACTTTTACATCCGTGGGATTTCAACTATCGTTCAAGAGCCAGGGACCGTCATAATCATCGAGGGGCGTTCGATAATAATCACTCATCTTCAGGAGTGAACTAGCGGTAGTGATCAAGTAAAATCACTTACCGCCCGGCGGCTCTAGAATGCCAGCGAAGCACGGTGGATTCTCCCACGCCCCGGTTTACATCATCGTGAGCCGACCGGCGGCTCCAAGGGTGACCGTATCCGGGGTGATCGCCAAGATAGTGCTAATCTTCGACCGGAGCAGGACGAACGACGGAATTATTAAGCTATCAATTAAACTACGTACGGAGTACAGTTGGATACAACAGGCCACACCGTCTTGCCTCGTCACTTGACAATCTGGTAGGGATAGTCGGTCGACCAGCCTCTCCGGCCACACTTTACCAGACCAGCCAGAAAAGAGGGGGGGCAAGTAAGTATGGTGACTGAAAAGGTAATCACAGCGCCCAGCCAACTCAGCCCCAGCAGTGGTCGAAGCGGGAGAGGGGTGCGGTAAAAAAAAACAACCCCCCCAGTTTAGCTCAAACGTCTCTGCATCGCTGGCCATTGGGCCGTGGAGAACCGAGAAGGAGCGCCAGGTGGATGGAGTTCCTGCGGAAAACAGTGCTAGGCTGTCGCATCCATGCCCCCGGGGGTAGACCCGTCCCCGTCAGCCCACAGGCAGGAAATGCGGTGTAAGCCCTGGGAGGAGTTGGGCAGCGTTGGTTGTGCTGTGGCCATGGTCATTTATTTTTTTTTTCTCCCTTCTCCCCTGACTTTGACCTGCTCACCGCTGTGAAGTGGGCAGTCATGATCTGCCAGACTATCTTCTACCCTGCGGCTGTTCATCATGTCAAGCGTAGTAGATTGAGTGTCTGGCGGGAAATTGTATCGTTGATACCCATCTTATAGTATATTTATGCGACACTGTCTAGGTTATATCTTCCTAACAGGAGACAGAGGGCACATACAGATAGTCAGCCTCACATGATCAATTCTTCATGCATCTGCACGACAGAGCGGCCAGCGAGTGACAGGGTTAGGCGGTTAGCCTGGGTCTGTTCCATTTGTTTGGTGGGTTAGTTGGGCGCATGCATGTATCATCTCTGGGGTCTGTCTGGTTTGGTATGGTATTAATACTTGTTTGTTTGTATGGTATGGTATGGTATGTATTACAGGTACTTGGAGTAGAGCATAAATCTCAATAAGAGACAGTTGAGAACTACAAAGTAACCTAATACAATATAAGATAGATTGATCCTATAAACACCAGCTGGTTATTGAAAGAACAACACACCAATAAATACTCCGTACCGATATCAAAAATGAAACAACGAACAATCAACCAAAAAAGTAAAATAAACCAAACCAACACCCCCCCAATCCCCTCATTGGCCACAACCCACCCAGCCAGCCTGCAGCGAACGTCGCATTTTCATTCCCATTTCCATTTGAACTAGAGAATACTGGGCGCAGGACACAGGACACACAAAAAAACGCAGACATGCAGCTAGATATCTGGTAGGTTGGGGGGAGGGGGGGGTTGGAAATAACTCAATCGATCAATTATATGATTGGCTTTAACCCTACCAATGTGGTTGAGTTGTTATACGGCTGTGTTTTCTTATTCTGTGGATTTATTGTGATTGGATGGTGTGGTGCTGCTAGAGCTGGACAGTTCATCATTTCTGTATGTCTGTCTCCTTTTTTCCACGCCACTGCCTTGATGGTCTTGCGTGGGGCTATGTTGTGTACCTATCTACTTACCTACTTACTTACCTTACCTGGGTAGTTGGTACGTTGTAGGTCATAGGTAGGAAGAGTTATTGTGGGAGGTACAGGTGGATAGTCAGGCTCGAGCTTGGGTTTAGGCGTGGGCTTGGGCGTGGTGTGGTGTGGTGTGGTGCGGTGGGTTTGTTGTCGTGCGTCGGGGTTGCTGGATGTGGGTGCTTGCAGGAGAGAGGTGCAGTAGGTTGGGTTGGTAGTTACTTAGTATGTAAGTATCTGATTCATCTATGTGTGTTTGGACTGGGGGTATTGGTGTTATATCCAGCTGGATATGTTTCCGACTACATATTGCTATATACTACCAGCCTGTTGAGATAATATAACAGATATATAGTTAGATAGGGAGGTATAGGGTATAGTAGGTAGAGTAAGATTGCTACCCAGCTACCAGGTAGATAGTAGTAAGTTTGCTTACTGTTTGACGGTTGGGCATGATATCATGCAGTGAGTCTACCACTTCCTGGATAGGTCTCTCGTTTGATTATAGTTTGAATCAAGCCAGATCTCTGAGACATTCTATCTATCTATCTATCTATCTATCATCTAGCTATATATCTATCTGCCTAACATGCATGCATGTCATGTATATGTATATCTGCCGCACGACTTCAAATGTATCTAGCGGTGGGTGCACCTGATATATACCTGTCTATCTACCTATATAGTCATGGTATATATTTATGTAGTATACCAAGCAAGGCAGCACTCCTTACGCCAAGTTGAATGACTTGTCCTGGCCCTTGCTTGGGTAGGGCTGGTAGCTGCACATATCTGTACTTCCTCACTGCTTCGTCAGCTGCTGCTTGTATATTCTGCCCTTTACTATACTATACTTACTATACTTACTACACTATGCTAGGCAAGGGAGGCTAATAGATACATCGCTTTTACTAAATGCATACCATCAAGTCTACTTCTAAGAAATGATTCTTGAGGCGTGTCCATCGACGCATTGGTTACATACACATATACATATATACATGCAGGCATACAGACATACATATATGCACTCATATGCATCTATGCCTACAACGTACATACATGCGCCATGGAACAGGTGTTCGATCTGATAGTTTCTGATTTTGGCGTATAGATTTTATGTAAATATATGTTGTATATATGTATGTATACCTGTCTACTTTCTGCACCTACACTGATCTCACCTAGGTAGAAAGATTGAATGATTCTGATAGAGTAGAAAGATGCATATGAGTTGGGGGTCTTTGGCTGTGCGTAGTAATATAATATGTTCATTCAAAAGATCTGTCTTTTAGACTTTGCCCAAGATTAACATTAAATGGTCAGTTAGTCCATGGCTATGACTCACTGCTGAGGTGGTGCAGTTTGGTAGGCACTTACTTATTTATACGTCTTCTTATACATCTAGACTAACTGCTTACTGACTTACTGCAGGACTGGTGCCCTAGACTGGTTAGTTGGCTGGGTGTAAACATGCTGGTGCTGGTGTTGACGCTGCTGTATGGTGTCTATGTCTGCATACCCAGTTGCTTTAGTATGGCAGCAAGGAGTTATTCACATCTATCTTGTTGGTTAGATCGAAAAAAGAAAAGAAGAGAGCAAGAAGAGAGAGAAGGATGGGGATGGAAGTCAGATGTGAGTGAGTAGATACTGAATAAATGGGCTACGTAATTAGCGAATCCATTGCAGAAAACTGTATACAAATAATCTCGGTAGGTACTCTACTTGGCAGTATCTGTGCGTTCGATCAGAGACTTTGCTGGTGTGGATCGGTGTTTTTTTTTGAACAGATGGATGGGTTCGTTATGTACTATTAAATGGAAACTTTATATATGTATATATATCAAAGGTCTTCGGTGTATGAAGCTGGTTATGGGGATATGATGATATCACTATCGTGTGATAAGATCTAATTGCAATACTTCAGCTATGCATCTAATACTGATAGTTCATTACTAGACGGCGGCCAAGACTACAATAGACACGTACAAGATGACAACTAGTACATCTACTACCTACAACAGTAATCGATAGGGCATAGTCAATCAATGTCTACAGCTCACTATCATCGTGGTGCTGGTACTCTGCCATGCTTTCCATCAATCATTGGCAACAGTATGCAAGGAAAAAGAGAGAAAAATAAAGGAAATCAGGAGAGGACCGAAAAAATAATAAGCCCCGTTGATTGTACATAAGAGGAAATGTGTAAAAAAAAAATATCACTCGCGTTCGTTGTGAAAATATTTCATCCCAGATATCGCTCCATCAACACCGAAATAAATTCCTCTAGGTTGACTCCGTGGATTCCTCCGCGCTGCCTGCGCCGTCGGGGGACCCCGAAGCTTCCTCGACCAACTTGTGGATGAAATTCCACTCCTTGGCCGTCACGGGGGACACGCTCAGTCGGGATTGCTTCAATACCTGGAGGTTCTCCAGCGGCCCACCTGGGGCGGAGTGACCTTTGAGGTCAGTCAGGGAGATCAGGTTGTCGAACTTGCGGCGGAACTCGACGTGGACTACGGACCACTTGGGGTCGTCGCGGTTCGATTTCTCGTCGTAGTACGGGTGTTTAGGGTCAAAGGCAGATTCTACCCTCGTCAGCCTTCTTTTTTCTTTTTCGAACTGAGTTGAGGAGTATTGACTCACCGTCCGGCGAGTGCTCCTGCACAATTTCCATCACACCCACAATCCCCGGGGTCCGACAGTTGGAGTGGTAAAAGAAGGCCAGGTCGCCCTTCTTCATTTCACGGATGTGGTTTCGCGCTGTACCTGTCAGCTTGTATTTGGACATATCGACCCTAGGTCTGCCTACCAACGGGGTTCCGTACACCTAAGCTAGGTCAGTCTTTGTACTCGATGCGGTCTTATGGAAAGAAGACGTACCATCCCACGGCTCCGGCTTGGTGCGGGCCTGCAGATCATCGATGGAGAATTTGACATCGACGCCTTTCTCCATGCGAGACTCGGGCTCCGCCTTCAAGAGCCAGTATGAGCAGCTAGGCTCGTCGGGTTTGGCGTCGGCGGACTCCGACTTAGACTGGCGCGTCACATCGGCTCCGTTCTGGACATTTTTCCTCGGTCGTCCTACCGGTCGCTTTCCATCGCGGGGGGTGTTGGGTTTGGAGGGAGTGTCTATCCGAATCAGTCTGGACGCGCAACAATCGGACCCCGGATCTTCACTGATACGGGGGCGAACGAGAGAAGATCGAACGCACCAGGGGCATTGGGATCCTTGCGAGGACGACCGCGACCTCTCTTGGGGCCGGGGGTAGGCTGGGGACCTTGGCCTTCGGGGTACTTCCGTGGGCGGCCTCTCTTGCGCTTTTCACCGGAGACGGGGGTGGCAGTCTGGACGGGCGATGACGACATTAGTGGGAGATGACAACCGACTATCTTATCGACTGACGGGAAGGGATAGGAAGACAGCAGAAAGTGTGGTGGTCGTATGAGAGAAGACAGGGGAGCTGGATTTGGGATGGTCGGATGGCCAGCGGAGGACGCGACGATCACGGGGAAGGCCTGATATATGATGGCCCTGACATGACGCGCTTACCCGATCACGGTCCGTGAGGCTGGCTCAGGATGTGGGGAAGGGAGGAAGGCTAGGAGGATGGCCAGGAGGAAGGGCCAGCAGGAGATGATGACCACAAGAAGCAGTTGAAGATCCAGATATCGGAATGACTTACGGTCTTGGGGGAGGCGATCTCGTCGGCGGCAGGCGCGCCCTCAGCCTTACGCTTGGTCATTGGAGACGCGGTGGAAAACAACTGGGCGAAGAAATCCAAGATGAAGAACGGACGGAGATCTATCGATCAAGATCGTGACCACGGTTGTTGATATGGATGGGAGAAGGGAGATTGATGATCCAGTTGATTGATGTTTAGAGAAACATCAGAGGTCGAGATGGAAAAATAAAATCAAATAAAATCAGGAGAGATGGAGAAGGAGAGAAGAAAATCACTCCAAAAATAAAGAAAAAAAAAAAAGAAAGAAAGA
>KZ559606.1:0-93658 GCA_002850765.1 Aspergillus taichungensis
TTTTTTTTTTTTTTTTTTTTTTCTGTCGTCAATCACAATCCGTTCGGATAATGAGGTGCGGCGCAGTTGGGAATTAATACCAATTACTTTTCGTCCCCCAGACACCCACTTCCACCCCTCTCTCTCCCTTTTCCACACGTTACGGGTTTGCATGAGGATTCGCTCGAGGCCCGCTTGGTCTCCGCCTGATTGCGCTACGTGCGTCTGCCGTCCCCGCTACTATTGACCACCACTTTTCTCCCTCCCCCTCCTCCCGATCGCGGTGCATGTGCGCTGTCAACCCCGACGGACGATCGCAGTCTTTTTCTTTTCCCACTCAACCCGACAACCAGATTCGAGTTTGGAGAGACGGTGTTTGGTTGACAGGGACCGAGAAACGCGGGGATGGACTCTCAGTGGCACCCCTACCAGGATCCCTTGATGGGGCGTCCTGCGCAATTCAATAACGTGCCCCCCAAATACGGTCAGCCGCAGCAACACTCCCAGCCGCCCGTGGGATACACCTACGAGCCCTTCCAGACCCCCGCCATGGCCTCCAAACCCCCGTCGCTCAGTTCCAGCTCCAAAACAATGTCCCTGGCCTCGTCGCCAGCCGCGACCCCGCGTCACCGAGATTATGGTGCCGAACCCGACGCCGCGATGGAGGACGCCGACCCCTACAATCGGAGCAAGTATCCGACGAGACCCCATCATCAAAGTCGCCCGTCTGCTCATTATTTCCCCACGGAGGAATCGTCCGCCGCCCGTCGGTACTCCCCCATGAACGCCGCCCCACCCGCCGCGGTGCCCTACAGTGTGAGCCCGGGCAAGTCGCAGAATGCATATGCGTTCCCCCCGGGGCCGAACACGTCTCAGCCGTCCCGCCGGTCACCAACCAGGACGAATTATGCCTCCCCCCCGCTCGCCTATCAGTCGCCGCCCTGTGAGTTGCTGCCCTGTATATCCCCTCCAGAATCGTTTTTGTTCTGTGGACTAACTTGTTCTCGGGAACAGCGGCATCCCGGGCCCCACGACTTCCTCCGTTGCAGCCAACAGAGATGAGTCCCGATCAATTCTATCCGCAGTCGGCCAGTTCGCAGCTCAGTACGCCGTTTGGACATGATGGGCGATCGCCGCGCTCTGGATCCATCTCGAGCCCCCACCTACAACCGGGTCGAGGTCCGGTCCCGAAATTCCAGAAGGTCAAATCGGTCCAGGAACTCCATCCGCGCCTGCATGCGCAGCCGGCCTACCGGCGGGCGCACCCGGAAGGTGGTTTCATCAGCGTAAGTTCCCCCGGAACGCCGCCGCGGCTGTGACCCTTCTAATCGTCCCACAGCCGCTTCAAGCGTTGACCTCGTATCTCCCGGCCACGTATCGCATCTGCAACCCCGGATTTAATTACGAGTCGTCCCGCAACCCCAGACGAGTCCTCACCAAACCCAGCAAAGGGGTCAAGAATGACGGTTATGACAACGAGGAGAGCGACTACATTTTGTACGTCAATGATATTTTGGGGAGTGAAGAAGCGGGCCACAAGTAAGTTCTATCCCTCGTGTCTTTCCGCCCTCCTGCTGCTCTCAGTTCGCGCTGACGGTCGCACCAGAAATCGATATCTCATTCTGGATGTGTTGGGTCAAGGAACGTTCGGTCAGGTCGTCAAATGTCAAAACCTCAAGACCCAAGAGGTGGTTGCGGTTAAGGTGATCAAAAACAAAACCGCCTATTTCAACCAAAGCATGATGGAAGTATCGGTTCTGGACCTGGTCAGTTGCACAATGACCCTGCCTCAACATACCGCGCCCGGCTCACACTTCTGCAGCTCAACAACAAGTTTGACAAGAACGACGACCATCATCTCCTTCGGTTGAAAGATACCTTCATCCACCGGCAGCACCTCTGTCTGTGTTTCGAATTGCTCAGCGTCAACCTTTACGAATTGATCAAGCAAAATCAGTTCCGAGGGTTGAGTACCACGCTCGTGCGGGTGTTCGCTCAGCAACTCTTGAACGCCCTCAGTCTCCTGAACAAGGCGCATCTGATCCACTGTGATCTCAAGCCCGAGAACATTCTTCTGAAAAAGTTCGTGTCTAATCCGCAACTCAGTATGGGCTTGCCAGCTAACCCAATATTCCTTGTTCGCTGCAGTTTGGAGAGTCCCATCATCAAGGTCATCGACTTCGGATCAGCCTGCGACGAAAGGCAGACCGTCTATACGTATATACAGTCCCGGTTCTACCGTTCCCCGGAGGTCCTACTCGGTCTCCCGTACGTTTCTTCCCGCCCCTGTCCCTCACCCCTGGCGGTCTTTATACGGCTTGTCGAACGGGATCCCCTCGGCTAACCTCGTCTAGTTACTCTTCCGCCATCGACATGTGGTCTCTCGGGTGCATTGTCGTCGAGCTTTTCCTCGGGTTGCCGTTATTCCCAGGATCATCGGAGTACAACCAAGTGTGTCGGATTGTAGAGATGATGGGTCTCCCCCCAACGTGGATGCTCGAGATGGGCAAACAGTCCGGTGAATTCTTTGAGAAAACCCAGGATGAGTTCGGCCGAAAGACATACCGCCTGAAGAGTCTGGAACAGTACTCCCGTGAGCATAACACGAAGGAGCAACCGAGCAAGAAGTATTTCCAGGCGTCAACGCTGGAGGAAATTATCCGGAGCTACCCGATGCCCAGAAAGAATATGAAACCCGCAGAGATCGAGAGGGGTACGTTGTTCTTTCACCCAACCCCGCCTGGAATGTCTAGCTAACCACCTCGCGCAGAGCTCAACAACCGGGTTGCCTTCATCGATTTCGTCCGCGGTCTGCTGACCATCAATCCTCTGGAACGCTGGTCACCGCAGCAGGCCAAGCTGCATCCGTTCATCACGCAGCAAAAGTTCACAGGGCCCTTTGTGCCTCCGATGAATCTCAAGTACGCTTCGCTGCAGAAGACCATCCCTCCTGGGATCCAGCAACAGCAGCAGGCAGAGGCCGCCAGCAAGCAGCGCGCGGCCCAGGCGGCCCATGCCCACACCGCGGCGCAGACTGCTTACTCCATGCAGATGAACCAGTTCCACCCGCCCGCCCACGCCCAGCCACCCCCCATGTACAATGGCATGTTCACGGGCCACCAGCAAGGGGCTCCTCCGCCGTATCCCACCCAACCGCCCGGATATGGCCATCAGATGAACCTGATGCCGGGACAGGTGGCCCAGCCGCAATATGCGCCCTCGCAGAGCCTCTTTGCCCAAGCCACCACCCGGGCCGGTCGCCAGCGGGCTTCGACCATGGATCCCCAAAATGGAGGGATCCCCCCGACCATTCAACGCGTCGCCAGCCACCTGGACCCCAATGCCCCCATCCGGTTACAACCGAGTCCCGCGTACTACCCACCGCCCCCTGATGGATATGTGGACGGCAGCTCTGGTGGGCAGCGGCGCCGAGGCAGCCGTGCGGGTGGCACGCGCAATCGGGACTTCATCCGAACCCTCGAGGACGGTGTATTGGGAGGCGACGGCTTCACGGGTCAGAATCAGTGGCATTAACAACGTGCAGTCAGCCCGCTCCTTTTTCTTTTCTTTTTTTTTTTTTTTGGCGGCACCTGACGGTCCACGGCATACATATATTATCCCCGTTCTCTTTGTATTGGGAACTAGGGGCCGTGCTCCGGGCGTTGTGATCTCCCCAGGACGTATAGCAAATCCCGCCCCGGTTTGGTCTGAGCGGGTCTAGCCCTGGGTCTCCCATGCCACATCCCGCATCCTTACCTGGCCTCGTCACCTTCACCAGTGTCCGGAACTGGCACCACGATGTGGTTTTCTGTTTCTTCTTCCAGGCTCCTCTGGCACTCGCAGTACGATTTGAGCGGATATGTATCGGACCCATAAGATCGGGTGTACGGAGGGGCCACATGGTTAGGGTGGGAAGAGAGGTTATACGGGTCTTGACCCCAGAGATGGGTGCATCGAGAAATGGGCGGACCGTACTCTCCTTCCTCGCTATTTTCACATCTTGCTTCCGGCGGTGTTTCGGATGACAGATTGGTACGGTGCCTGATTCGTCTGTTGTGCAGCGCTGTCGACAGTCATGTCGATATCACTTCAGTCTGTGGGCGGTGCTTCCGGAATGATGTATGCGGCTGTTTTCTGGCATCGCCAGGAGCACAGACTTGGAACGATTCCAATTTATGTTCATCATTGTCGCATTGTCGTGTTGAATTTCATTCTCGTCTTACTGCTGTGTACACGGAAATGCGACGCTCTCCCTTCTCTCGCTGTTGTCTTTTCTTTTCTTCTCTTTTTCTCTTCTCTTTTGCGTGCGCTTTCTCCTCGTCGGACAGCATTACCCGTTTGGATATTCTCCATCCTACACTCAGACATAGCCAATGCATAGATATAAACCATCTTGCTTGATTTTTGGTTGCCGATATGCGGTGTCGAAGACAGTCATCTATGGGCCGATTCTTGGGATAGCGTTAGGGTGCTTATTTCACCATTCGGGACATCATTGTAGTATTAGCATCGTGAGTAGGGTGTTGATTTGGGTTGATTGGCCTGTCTGTTCTGGTAGATTAAGATGGTATGCTGTAGAATATATATCTTCTTCAACATATATTCAGAATAACTTCTTATGAAAGACTACGTCGGCATTACACAACACTACACCATTTGTTAGTTGACACTTGTAATGCATAATCACCGTACCAATGTACTGTCTTATTCCCTAGTATTGAGCCCTTGAACGATCCATGAAGATCCCCGTACTCCATCCTGTCACGGGAGCAACGGAGTCTTGATAGTGGGGTCGTCTCAACTCGGATAGGGAGTCCTTCTCCTTTTCGTCCTTCAACTGTTGGGACGTATAAAATGATTAGAGATAGAACTATATCAAAAGCTACTTTTCAACCTGACCCAAACCCTTGTTGGTTTAGAAAAATGCAAGCATAGACCAGTATCAAAAGAGTGAGAGAAAATGCCATACGGAGGTGCATCCTCAGGCACCCACCTACCCGAAGCAGTTAGACAACCGCTCGCTTAAATTTCGTGTGTGGTTTGCGGCGCCCAACCTGAGCGGCTCCCGCAACCCTCACAAACGGGCTTTTTCTCTCCCAGGCAATAACAAAGAGACCGCCCCGACTTGTCGACCCTTTTACGCCTTGCATACAGGGATTTGATCCGCCGTTTTCCACCCTCCCCCGACGGCCATTTTTTTCCTCCCTTATTTTCTCGGCGACAGAATCGAAAGGAAAAAGACGAAGTTTCAACTAGCCCAACATGTCGCGCTTTTTCTACGGTGGCGGGAGCGACAGCGAGAGTAGCTCCTCCGGTGAGGAGGATGTCTATGATCATGACGAGGAGGAGAAGTCGTCTGATGAGGAGGAGTCCAGCGAGGAGGAGACCTCCGAGGAAGAGGAGGAGGAGTCTGAGGAGGAGGGAGCCGGCAAAGGTGGAGCTGGCGCGTTCTTAAGGGATGTGTCGGAGAGTGAGGAGAGTGAGGATGAGGAGAAGGTCACGGTCGTGAAGAGTGCTAAGGATAAGCGGTTGGAGGAGCTGGAGAGTATCATTAAGTTGATTGAGAATGCTGAGAAGATTAATGATTGGGCTGTGATCTCTGGAGGTGTGTTTCTTTTTTTCTTTTTTTTTTCTTTTTTCTTTTTTTTTTCCCTTCTCAAACCACAAATACTCCCTGATATCTGGCTCGATCGGATGGTGTGGAGATCTCGTGGTGGAGAGAATGTGTGCTGACTGCGTGGTGTAGAGTTCGACAAGCTGAACCGCCAAATCACCCGCGTTACTGGCCCGACTCCTCGCATCTATGTCAAGACGGTCGCTGATCTGGAGGATCTCGTCAACGAGACGGCCGCCAAGCAGAAGGCTTCCAACAAGAAGATGAACCAGAGCAACACCAAGGGTTTCAACGCCGTCAAGCAGCGGATTAAGAAGAACAACAAGGAATACGCCACGCAGATCGACAAGTACCGTGCCGATAAGGATGCCTACATGACCGCCGTCGAGGAGGAGGCTCGCCCTGTCGTCTCTGCCCCTCGCATCTCCAAGGTCGAGCGGGTCGAGGCCCCCGCGGCCTCTTTCGCCGGTGACGATGGATTCGCGACCGTCGGCCGTGGCGGCAAGACTCTTCAGTACACCCCGGAGAGCATCCTGAAGCATCTCCGTGTCATCCTGGAGTCCCGAGGCAAGAAGAACACCGACCGCCTCGAGCAGATCCGCACCATGGAGAAGCTCCTCGAGGTCTCCCAGACCCCCTACCAGCGCATCCGTGTCTACCTGACCCTCATCTCCACCCGCTTTGACCTCACCTCTTCTTCGTCCGCCAACTACATGAGCATCGACCAGTGGAAGGCCGCCCAGGGTGAGATCAGCGCCCTGTTGTCCGTCCTCGAGGGCACCAAGGATTACATCGTGACCGAGGGTGCGGAGGAGTGGGAGGATGATGAGAAGCAGCCTCAGCCGACCGCCGAGCAGCCCGTGGCCATCCCCGGCAGCATCGTCTCCTACGTCGAGAGACTGGATGACGAGCTCATCCGTTCTCTGCAGCAGATCGACCCTCACACCGCCGAGTACATCGAGCGCCTGAGCGACGAGAAGCAGCTGTACACCGCCCTGGTCCGTGCCCAGGCCTACATCGAGGGTCTCAACAAGTCCGACAAGAGCGACCCCCGACAGGACAGCCTGAACCGCGTGGTCATGCGCCGACTGGAGCACGTCTACTTCAAGCCCTCGCAGGTCGTCAACATCCTCGAGGACGGCGCCTGGAAGGCTCTGCCCGAGCAGCTCGAGTCCGAGGTCACCCCCCGGGCCCAGACCGCCGAGGCCGCCCAGCTCGTGGAGACCCTGTGCAACTACCTGTTCCGCTTCAGCGACGGTATCATCCGCGCGCGCGCCATGCTCAGCCAGATCTACTTCGCGGCCCTGCACGACCACTACTACCGTGCCCGTGATCTGATGCTCATGTCCCACCTGACGGAGAACATCTCCAACTTCGACGTCACCACCCAGATCCTGTTCAACCGCACCCTGGTCCAGATCGGTCTCTGCGCCTTCCGAGCGGGCCTGATCTACGAGGCCCAGAACACCCTCGGCGAGGTCTGCGGCAGCGGCCGCCAGAAGGAGCTGCTCGCCCAGGGCATCATCCTCC
The DNA here is from genome assembly GCA_002850765.1 of Aspergillus taichungensis. Lineage (NCBI taxonomy): Eukaryota > Fungi > Ascomycota > Eurotiomycetes > Eurotiales > Aspergillaceae > Aspergillus > Aspergillus taichungensis. The sequence continues at coordinate 7,124 of KZ559606.1, forward strand.
AGCGCTACTCGACCGTGTCGCCCGAGCAGGAGCGCTTGGAGCGCCAGCGCCAGCTGCCCTTCCACATGCACATCAACCTCGAGCTGCTGGAGTGCATCTACCTCACCTCGAGCATGTTCATGGAGGTGCCTCTGATGGCCCAGACCTCGTCGTCCCCCGAGATGAAGCGCCGCGTCATCTCCAAGACCTTCCGCCGCATGCTCGACTACAACGAGCGCCAGGTGTTCACGGGCCCCGCCGAGAATACCCGCGACGGCGTCATCATGAGCGCCAAGTTCCTGGCCGCCGGTGACTGGAAGAAGGCCGCCGAGATGCTCAACTCCATCAAGATCTGGGATCTGATGCCGCAGCCCGAGAAGGTCAAGGAGATGCTGACCCAGCAGATCCAGGAGGAGGGCCTGCGCACGTACCTCTTCACCTACGCCCCCTTCTACGACAGCGTCTCCCTCCCTACCCTCTCCAACATGTTCGAACTCCCCGAGAAGAAGATCCAGGCCATCATCAGCCGGATGATCTCGCACGAGGAGCTGGCCGCTGCCCTGGACCAGGTCAACGACGCCATCGTCTTCCGCAAGGGCGTCGAGCTGTCGCGCCTGCAGTCCCAGATCGTCACCCTGGCCGACAAGTCCATGAACCTCCTGGAATCCAACGAGAAGACGCTCGAGCAGCGCACGCAAGGCATGGCCAACGCGTTCCAGCGCGACCAGGGCGCCGGCGCCCGGGGCCGTGGTCCGCGCCAGGGCCAGGGCCGCGGTGGTGCTCGCATCCCTGGTGGCCAGCAGGGCCGTCGACCGGGTGGACAGCAGTTTGGAGGTGGTGCATTGGGTGGAGCGATCAAGGCGTAAAAAAAAGTGTAATCGCATTGCATTTTTCTCCTTTCTTCTTTTTCCTTTCCACTCTGTCATGGTTATAATGGTTTCCTTTACTCTCTTCTAACTTTTTTTTTTTTTTTTTTTAACTCTTTTTTTTCTGGAATCCAACTGCGTATGATCCCATGTGTATTTGCTCTTGTCCTTTTAGTTTTTACGGTGCTTTGTTCACTGGCGGAGGACTATCGTCCATTCTTCGTCTTTTCGATTTTCTTCTTTCGATGTTCTCTTTTCATCATTTGTGTCCTTTCCGAATGTCTCTATCAGACTACAGATGAATCTTATGTTTGGAATGAATGTGTGAAAGGAAGATTGCTGAGATGAGATGACCAGGCCGGTGCGTATTGTATACAGGACTGGTTTCTGAATGGCTAAGTAGAGTAGGTATCAACAGTGCAGTTTTTTCCAGTTTCTTCTCTTTTAGAAGCTTATTACCGTATTCCGCCTCATAAACATCCAAATCTTGAAGTGTCACTGGGTTTTCGGCAGCATACGTTGACAAGTAACCCCCTCAACCCCGGGGTTCTCCCTGAAAGGCTTGCTCGGCGCTTGTTTGCTTCTGCAGCGCATTGACCCGACAGAATAAGGCGCATGCCTCCGCAGCTCTGCCATGTTTCCGCACCCAGGCTGGGCTCCTGGTTGCCTCCCAGATGCCGCCAGAATATATGTATAAAAAGCCAGGCAGGAGAATTCCCACAACCCAGAATACCGTCCTAGGCCGAAATCAGATATGTATATGAAATCCACCAAGCCAACAACACCTCAGCCGATATCTCCCAGCAGATTCTGAGGCGACCAGTATTCATTCTCCCTGCCCTGCGCATCCAGCCAGACGAGCCCGTCAGCCAACAGATCGTCGATAACTGTCTGCGCGCGCGCCTTCTCCCAGTTCAGGTTCAGCTGCAGCATGGAGACGCTCACGTAGCCGAGGACTTGGATCGCTTCGAGGACTGTTGCCTGGTCTGTGTTGAGCTCTTTCGGGACGGATCGGATGTATTGCTTGTTTCCTACGGTTATGATGCTGAAGCCGGATCCGAGAGGCTCGAGGGATTTGACGGCGCGGAGGACGTCGTCGCTGTTGAAGGAGGGATTGGTTAGTAGTGCTCCTTTTTTCCTTTGCCTCTGTATTTCTTTCTCCCTCTCAAAGAGGAAGAGCAAGAAGAAAAGAAAAGAAAAGAAAAGAAAAAGAAAAGACATACTCTGTAACCTCCAACCCACTCCCAATGGCCCTCCCCTTCCCCACCCTCCTCCGACACTCCGCCACCCCAATCAACCCGCCATTCTCACTCCGCGTCCCCAAACACAGCTCCACGACCCGCACCGCAACCTCAAAGTAGAAATCGTTCATATCGCCGCCCATAATCTGCGTCCAGAAGCTGGCGCTCTCGCCCGGGCCCTTGCGCGCATTCTTGCCCTTGACGTTGCTCGCCGCCAGCGGGTCGACCCCGATCGTGTTGCACATGCGCGCGAACTCGGCGCGGAAGGTCGGGTTGGATTTTATGGTCGAGCTGTGCTCGAGAGCGAAGGTGTGGAGTAGGGATTGGAAGACGGAGAGCTGCGTTTGGAGGGAGGTGAGGTGCGTTGTGCGTAGGTTCGCGCCGTGGGAGGCGTAGGATTGGCTTGCTTGGGTGCGGTTGGCGAAGGCGCCGAGGCCGACGCCGCGGCGGGAGGACATGTTTGTGTTATTGTGGGTATTTGAGGATTTGAGGATGTGTGTTTGTGTTGTTATAGTGTTTGAGGCTTGGTACATGTGTTGAGAACATGGATAGAAGCCACTGGCAGGTGGGATGTTGGGCTGGACTATGATGCCATGGCAGAATGGATACCTTAGGCGGTAAGGCAGGAAGTTGATATCAGCTGACTGCACTTACCCTAACCAGAAGAAAGTCCCAAAATAGTAAGCGTGTCTTGGCAACAGACTAGCCTAATACAGTTAGCCCCATCAAGCCCACAAACCACCAAAATCGTTTGCGCAACAACTTCTTCTTCTCTTTCTTCCCACACGACAGCTTTCGCCAACCGCCCAACCCGCGAACTCTCAGGACCGTCGCAATGGCCGCTACTGCTACGTATGATCCCTTTTGACTACCCTTGCGACTGATTCGCACATGAGCCTGTAAGGTTCAGGTTATAGTCGTCCTTCTCGCTGGAGATGCTGCGGTTGAAAATTTGAAAAAAGTTTTCGACCGCTGGGCACCAGCTCGATCTTTCCCGTGACCATTTCCTCGCGCCCAGAATGTCGCATCTATCGTTGAATAGAAGCATTGACTGGATCGGAGGCTTGGTTTGGGGTCTTGAGGTTGAAGGCCTTTGTTGCCTTCGCCTTGAAAAACATTGTTGAGAGCTATCGCTTCCCTCGCTGTGGCTTGCATCTCTTGATCGAGCCTGGCTAAGGCAGGGAAGCGACTGGCGTCAACAGTATTTCCCGAGCGTTTTAGTTTGGGGTCTTGTCGGATGAGAAATGTGTTACAATGTCGCTGCCACTCTAGAGCCAATGAACACCCACTCGCATTGAAAGATCTGTGATGGGCTAGTAGGGACTCGGGTGGTCGTTTGTCAGACAGAAAAAAAAAACCATCTCACCGACTAAATACATACCGTCGAGTGCTTTTTCGTATATGCCTTCAGTTGAGAATGTGGCGCTATAAGCTGCAATTCTTACACTCGGCGAAATTGCATTTGTGTGATTTCTACGGACAGACTATACTGACCTTCACAGCACCGTCCCCACCCAGAACCAGGTGCTGGTCCCTGAGACCCTCCTGAAGAAGCGCAAGAGCCAGGAGCAGGCTCGCGCTGTTGCCCGTGAGGAGGCCCAGAAGAAGAAGGAGGTAAGACATGACTTTTTTTTTTCTTTTTATCCCACAATCCCATCAACGGTGATGATAGCAAACCACCTTGCGACTAGACCTACCAATCGATGCTGTCGCTTTGTTAACCATCTTTCGGGGCTGAGTTGATGCTCTTGAAAATATTATTTTTTTTCTTCAAGCATGTGTTTGAATTTTCGCTGACAAATTCAACCTTAGGCCAACAAGCAGAAGCGCACCACCATCTTCAAGCGCGCCGAGTCTTACGTCCAGGAGTACCGCAGCGCTGAGCGTGAGAAGCTCCGCCTGGCCCGCGTCGCTCGTCAGGAGGGCAACCTCTACGTTGCTGAGGAGCCCAAGCTGGTCTTCGTTGTCCGTATCAAGGGGTATGTTCACTTTCCACCCTAATGCAGACCTCATCACTAATTTCTTATATAGTATCAACAAGATCGCTCCCCAGCCCCGCAAGATCCTGCAGCTGCTCCGTCTGCTCCAGATCAACAACGGCACCTTCGTCCGCCTCACCAAGGCCACCCAGGAGATGCTCACCATCGTCAACCCCTACATTGCCTACGGTTACCCCAACCTGAAGAGCATCCGTGAGCTCATCTACAAGCGCGGATACGGCAAGATCAACAAGCAGCGTGTTGCCCTCACCGACAACCAGATCATCGAGGAGCACCTCGGCAAGTACGGCATCGTCTGTATGGAGGATCTGATCCACGAGCTGTACACCGTTGGCCCCAACTTCAAGCAGGTCAACAACTTCCTGTGGCCCTTCAAGCTGTCCAACCCCAACGGCGGCTTCAAGACCCGCAAGTTCAACCACTTCATCCAGGGTGGTGACTTCGGTAACCGTGAGGACAACATCAACGCCCTCATCCGCCAGATGAACTAAGTTCGTTCTGCGTGGGCGGTTGTTCCTGTTCGTGACGGATGACGGGCCTGTTTGTGCGGCACTTAGCGGTATAATGGTCTGATTCCAGATGAATTAAAAGTTTAACGACGATCTTATGTACCTGTAATATGATATACCCCCTTTCGAAGTAGTCTTCTCTCCCGTACGACACCAACCTGTCCACCTTAACTCCTATACCCCGCTTGAAAAAGGGTCACCATCGATCTATGTATCTATTTATTTTTTCACCTTCCGACTATCGTCGGATCTTAAATCCGAATCACCTCCTGCACCCGCCGATCCTTATCGACAACCAACCGCAACTGTCTCCCTTCCCATCCCGTCGCCGGTGCCCCCGCCGTCGTCGAATGGGGGATAGGCTTGAACGCACCCTGTCGAAGGGTTTCGGTGAAGAGTTCGTACGAGGGGTAGTCTTTTTTATTGTTAAGTCAGTCAGTTCCAGACCAGGCGATATTCACAGGGAAAGAAAAGGATGGGAAACATACAGCCGTCCACGAAATGAGTGACTTGTTCGGGTGTCATGCCGGTGCCTTTCGTAGCTCGGAGACCGCGCTCTTGCTGTTGGCGCCAGTCGTAGACGAAGTGGAGGTCTTGGGCGTCGCTGTTTGTAATTGTTAGAAATGAATTTATCAATCTTGTGAAGGCGAGGGAGGGAGGGAGGGACAGCCGTACATGTGGATCAGAGCATCGAGTTGGCTGTTTGGTGGGAAGATATATCGTTAGCTGCCTTGACACTTGGGATATAGATATACTACTACTAAGTATAACAAGGAGAAGAAGGGGGAGAGGGGGAAGAAGAAACTCACTCCGTAATAACATCATACCCCCTCAACGCCTCATCCACAGCCTTAACATCCTCAAACGCAACGGCCCCCAACCGCCCACTATACGCACTCGCGTCCCTCTCCCGCGCCGCAACCGCATCCTGCCACTTCTCGCGCAAGACAGGCTCGTCCCACGCGCGGAAGCCCACACACCACCCTTCGAAGATGACGACCTTCACCTGGGGCTCGCCCTCGCCATTGACAGTCGTCCATTGCTCCTGAGGGACGCGATCGCCCTGCCCCGCAAAGGCGGACTTGTCGTACTGCGGGATGGCGGTGGGGGCGCCGGCGCGGAGGGACGCGAAGACGGAGCGCGCGAGCGGCAGATCGTGGGTCCCTGGCTGGCCTCTGTGCTGGAGGAGTGGGTTGGAGGGGTTTTCTTGCGCGAGGCGCTGCTGCGCGGCGTGCGGGAGGTAGAGGTCGTCGAGGGAGAGGGTTACGACGGGGAGGGAGTAGGGTGGGGAGCGGAGGATGGAGTTGAGGGTTGAGACCTTTTGGTTTTATTTAAGACAATTGATTAGTTGTTTGGTTGGGTTATTGTGCTTGGGGAGAGGGTCGATTTGAGGGACATACGAGGACGGTCTTGCCGGCGCCTTGGACGCCGTTGAGGCCGAGGAAGAAGGGCGGGGTTGAGGCGGGGTCGTTGTTGAAGCGGGCTTGGTGGGCTTTGAGGCGCTCAAGGAGGAAGGGGATGCAGTGTTGGGATTTGTCGTCGATGATGTCGGGCATTTTGGAGGTTCTTTGTATTTGTGTAGTGGGCTGTGGTGTTGTGTTGTTGTGCTGGGTTGTTGTGGGGAGAAAGAAGTTGGAGAGAGTGTGTGCCTGGATAGTCAGGTTGTATATATCGGCTATCGGAGATGCGCCGAGTTGTCTTTCCTTTTGGCCTCAACCACCACATTCACATAATGGATATACTTGACCAATTCATGCAGAATTCTCTAGATATTGAGATGCTTGGGTTTAATAGTTGTGCGAAAATCAACACATCTTAGTCGATCTACTTTACAGTTACCTACTGACGATTGGCAGGTTAGAGCGAAATGTTCTGCCTGTCTCGAATGACGGAATGTATTTACTCTGTACTATATACTATAATGGCACCAATTGCAAAACTACAGATATATCAGCTCAATAACCAACAGCTTTGGCATCGGCCGCCGATCAAGACAGAAGCAACTGGAACTACGACTCTCATATCACGGATCCCTCAACTGGGGCCGTCAAGGTCTCTTCAAGCTCGAGACACAATTAACCTCCGCATTCTCTACGGTCTGTACGGTACTCCACACGGCATCCCGCCCGGGTCCAGACACTGTCATTCCTTAAGGGAGACCCATGATCTGTGATAAGTGATCACACACTTATGTCCGACTGTAGCCCCCCCAGCATGACGTCCTCCTAGGTGTCCACTGTACGGGGCGGCATCTCGTCGGCAAGAGGTGCCACGGCTCTGGCCCGCGCGTCCTCGCTAGCTAGTACTTGGCCGAGGCGACAATGCGGGGAGGTGTTCTAGCTACCGCGGTGATCGCCGAGAATTCTTAACTAGTTCATAAGTATGTACCATATACTAATCAATGTGGATGGGGTCCATGGAGTGAGAGTCTAACGTGTATACGATTGGGATGACGGACAATAAATAGCACCTACGATCTCTACTCCGTACGGTGATGTGGGGAGCAGCCTGAGGTATCCAGATTCCAAGACCGTTGAGTGGCCTGAGGTGTGCAGAAGGGATGAGAGCCAATCGGAAGGCGGAGAATCTCGGCGGGGAAGCGAGCACGTGAGATGACGCAGTGACCGAATCACATGCCTGAGTCAGCACGAGGCGCCCGATCGGGTTTAGCGCGCGTGGGGAGAGAACTCGGTGGAAAGGGATCCTGGAGAAATGACAGAGGAATCAAGAGAGAAGAATGTAAAGAAATAGATATCTTTGGAGAGAGAGAAAGAAAGAAGCCTAATCAACAATATACAATAATCAAGAAAATCAAGAAATCAAGAAAATAGTCAAAGTAAAGGGAAGGAAAAGCATCGGCATGTGAAGTTGTCATCATCTGCCTAGAGGATCCGGAGATTGATTGGCCTGAGGAAAACGAGCAGATTACCACCGCTCCAGTCAAAGATGCCGAGGTTCACTGGGGAAAGGCGGCCTCAGGTTGCCGAGCACGGTGACCGGCCATTGTTGACTTCATTTCTCTCCCCCGGATCGCTTCACTTTCTCCTCCTTCTTCCTCTCTCTTTCTCTCTCTTCTAATCATCCCCCTCTCTTCCCCTGGCTTTTTAATCTCGTGGAACTAGTTCCCTCGGCTCCGATTTGTTCCTCCCCATATTTTATTTACCCTCCTCCCTCCCTCGCTTCTGCTTTCTCTCCTCCTCTTCCGTTCTTTTTTCTCTCCTTTCCCTCCATTCATCCATCCATTTCTTCACACAATGTCTGAGCTGCGCTTTGACAACCAGACCGTCGTCGTAACAGGCGCCGGTGGTGGCCTCGGTAAGGCCTATGCCCTCTTCTTTGCCTCGCGGGGCGCCAACGTCGTCGTGAACGACCTTGGTGGCTCCCACTCCGGTGAGGGTAACTCCTCCAAGGTACGTCCATTGTCTTTTTTTTCCCTTCCTCTTTTCTTCTTCTTCTATGTTATCCGTAGGGGAAATGTTCAATTCTGACCCCCCGTGACAGGCGGCCGACGTCGTCGTCAGTGAGATCAAGGCTGCGGGCGGCAAGGCCGCGGCCAACTACGACAGCGTTGAGAACGGTGATGCCATCATCGAGACCGCCATCAAGAACTTTGGCCGTGTCGATATCCTCATCAACAACGCCGGTATCCTCCGGGATGTCAGCTTCAAGAACATGAAGGATCAGGACTGGGACCTGATCAACCGTGTCCACACCTACGGTGCCTACAAGTGTGCTCGCGCCGCTTGGCCGCACTTCCGGAAGCAGAAGTACGGCCGTGTGATCAACACCGCCTCGGCTGCCGGTCTGTTCGGCAGCTTCGGCCAGGCCAACTACTCTGGTATGTGATTCGCCTCGATTTGATCTCATTTCTTGAGAGCCCCCAGCTGACGACAGTAGCCGCCAAACTCGGACAGGTCGGTTTCACCGAGACCCTCGCCAAGGAGGGTGCCAAGTACAACATCCTCGCCAACGTCATTGCCCCCATCGGTATGTGCTGATCTAGTTCCGAAACTATCCTTTGGAGATCCCAAATCTGACCGAGAGAATAGCCGCGAGCCGGATGACCGCCACGGTCATGCCCCCCGATGTCCTTGAGAACCTGAAGCCCGACTGGATCGTGCCCCTGGTGGCCGCCCTGGTGCACCCCACCAACACCACCAACACCGGTGGCATCTACGAGGTCGGCGGTGGCCACATGGCCAAGATCCGCTGGGAGCGCGCCAAGGGTGCCCTCCTCAAGACCGACGCCTCTCTCACCCCCGGCGCCATCGCCCGCAAGTGGAACGATGTCAACGATTACTCCAAGCCCGACTACCCCACCGGCCCCGCCGACTTCATGACCTTCCTCGAGGATGGCCTGAAGACCCCCTCTGCCCCCGCTGGTGAGGAGCCCAACTACCAGGGCAAGGTGGCCCTCGTCACCGGTGGTGGCGCCGGTCTCGGCCGCACCTACTGCCTGCTGTTCGCCAAGTACGGTGCCTCTGTCGTGGTCAACGACCTCGTCGACCCCGAGCCCGTCGTCCAGGAGATCCGCAAGATGGGCGGCAAGGCCGTCGGCAACAAGGCCTCGTGCGAGGATGGTGAGGGCGTCATCAAGTCCGCCATCGACGCTTTCGGCCGCATCGATATCCTGGTCAACAACGCCGGCATCCTGCGCGACAAGGCCTTCAACAACATGTCCGATGACCTCTGGAACCCCGTCATCAACGTCCATCTGCGTGGCACCTACAAGGTCACCAAGGCCGCCTGGCCTTACATGCTGAAGCAGAAGTACGGCCGTATCGTCAACACCGCTAGCACCAGCGGTATCTACGGCAACTTTGGCCAGGCCAACTACGCCGCCGCGGTATGTTTCATCCTCTCTCTCTCTCCCCCCTTTGAATCACATGCTAATTTATTTGTAGAAACTCGGTATCCTGGGTTTCTCCCGCACGCTCGCCATGGAGGGTGCCAAGTATAACATCAAGGTCAACACCATCGCCCCCAACGCCGGCACCAACATGACCCGTACCATCATGCCCGAGGAGATGGTCCAGGCCTTCAAGCCCGACTACGTCGCCCCCCTGGTCGGCCTCCTCTGCTCCGACATCGTCCCCGAGCCCTCCACCAAGGGCCTGTACGAGTGCGGCAGCGGCTGGTTCGCCCGGACCCGCTGGCAGCGCGCCGGCGGCCACGGCTTCCCCGTGGACGTCCAGCTGACCCCCGAGGAGGTCGTCAAGCACTGGAACCAGATCACCAACTTCGACGACGGCCGCGCCGACCACCCCGAGGACGGCCAGGCTGGCACCGAGAAGATCATGGCCAACATGAGCAACCGCGCCGGCGGTGACGCCAGCGAGGGCAACGACATCCTGGCCAACATCGAGCAGGCCAAGCAGGCCACCAGCGAGGGCACCGCCTTCGACTACGTCGACCGCGACATCATCCTGTACAACCTCAGCCTGGGTGCCAAGCGCACCGACCTGCCCCTGGTGTACGAGAACAACGAGAACTTCCAGGCCCTCCCCACCTACGGTGTGATCCCCTGGTTCAACACCGCCACCCCCTGGAACATGAACGACATCGTCAAGGACTTCTCCCCCATGATGCTGCTGCACGGTGAGCAGTACATGGAGGTCCGCAAGTACCCCATCCCCACCGAGGCCCGCACCAAGACCTACCCCAAGCTCATCGACGTCGTCGACAAGGGCAACGCCGCCCTGGTCGTCGCCGGCTACACCACCAAGGACGTCGCCACCGGGGAGGACCTCTTCTACAACGAGTCCACCGTCTTCATCCGCGGCAGCGGCGGCTTCGGCGGCTCGCCCAAGCCCACCGCCCAGCGCCCCAAGGGTGCCACCGCCTCCTACAAGGCCCCCGCGCGCCAGCCCGACGCCGTTGTCCAGGAGAAGACCTCCGAGGACCAGGCCGCCCTCTACCGTCTCAACGGTGACCGCAACCCGCTGCACATCGACCCCGACTTCAGCAAGGTCGGTGGCTTCAAGACCCCCATCCTGCACGGTCTGTGCTCGCTGGGTGTTGCCGGCAAGCACGTCTTCGCCAAGTTCGGTGCCTTCAAGAACCTGAAGGTCCGCTTCTCCGGCGTCGTGCTGCCCGGCCAGACCCTCAAGACCGAGATGTGGAAGGAGGGCAACACGGTGATCTTCCAGGCTACCGTCGTCGAGACCGGCAAGCCCGCCATCACCGGCGCCGGTGTGGAGCTGCTGGAGGGTGCCAAGGCTAAGCTGTAAATTAGTTGGGACGGAGTTGTAACAAAAATTATGGGTTGACCGGTGGGAGGACGGATTCCCCGGAACGGCATCTGATTCCGGACCCAAATTGTGTATATAAACATTGACGATTGCGGTGTCTTTTCCTCATTTCTATATCTATTGATTTCATTTTTCCCTTGTGATTCGAGCCAATCTGAACTGGTTTCCTTGCTGTTTCCATACTGCCGTCACGTGGAGATTGTAGATTACCTAAGCCATCGGAGGTCACGTCAATCAGACCGACATGTGACGCTCTCGTCTGTTTCTCTTCCAACCTTCATTCACCGTCTTTCCTCTTCGACTTCATCCGTCGAGTGTGCGTCTAGCTCAGTAATTCTCAATGCCCTCATGATCAGGGCGGTGGTCTAGACCTCGGATTCCTCTCCTCCCCACCGATCATGTAGGAGACAGGCCCTGACTGGAACGATGGTGCTGTCGCTCTTCCCTGTCCCCAGCTTCACCCGGCCCCCTTCGGCGGCTGCCTCGCTGCGCACCGGCCAGGCCCCTCCCTCCTCCACCTTGAGTATCGCCCTCCGCAACAATCCCTTTGGCCTCCCCGCCCGATCGCGCACCACGTCGGCCCCGTCCGCTCCCGGCCCGGACGATCCGGCCCAGGAGCAGGCGGAACTCAACCATGCCCTGGAAGCGCTGGCACGCATGTTCCCGGACGTCAAGGTCGAGGTGTTCCGCGACCTGCTCGTCCGGTTCGACGGACAGAGTCGGCTGCAGGTGTGCGTGGAACAACTGCTGCGTCACAAGGAAGAATGGGTCGCCGGCCGGTGGAACGTGCCGGCGGGGTCCGGCGACGTGGCTGGTTCTTCCGACGAGCACGCCGTGCCGCCCGACGAGCGGTTCCGCGACGGCGTGTACAAGGTCGCGGTGCGCACGGCACTCACCAAAGAGTTCGGGGGCCTGAGTCGCAGCGCGGTGGACGCCGTCCTGGCGGAGGCGAACTTTTGCTACGGACGGGCCCGCCCGACGCTCCAGGATCTGTCGCGGAAGACGTGGCGGGCCACGTTCCACAGCATCCTGCCATCGTTCCGGCGCAAGCGTGACCGGGACGAGCATCCGCTGCTCGCGTGGCAGCGCCACGAGAACGGGGAGCTGGTGCCCCAGCTGAAGGAGACCGGCTGCGCGGAGCTGGACCAGGAGCTGCATGATGCGGTGCTGGCGCCCCTCCTGGGTACGCAGCGGGAGGCACGGGAGGCGCAGGACTGGCAGCTGGCTGGGGAACTCAACGAGGTGGAGGCGCGCGAGGCCGATGCCCTCTACGAGTGCGAGTGCTGCCTCGCGGATGTGACCTTTGAGCAGATAGGGGCGTGCTCCCACCACACACATATCATCTGCTACGGGTGCATCCAGCGTACCCTCCACGAGGCGCTCTTCGGCCAGGGGTGGTCCAAATCCGTCGACCCGGCGAGGTCCACCCTGAAGTGCCTAGCGCCCACCACCCGCGACAGCTGCCCGGGGAGCCTGAACGCGGACGTCGTCAAACGCGCCGTGCTGATGGGCAAGGGCGGCATCGAGACGTACTGCAAATTCGAGACGCGCCTGGCCTCGGACGCCCTGCTCCAGTCCCAGCTGAAACTCATCCACTGCCCATTCTGCCCCTACGCTGAGGTCGACCCGGCGTACCACCCGCGCGCCCACGGGATCCGATGGCGGTTCCGACGCGAGGGGTTTCTCTCCACGACGGCGATGATTATCTTCCTCCTCGACCTGATCCCCTTGCTGATCATCCCGGCGATCATCCTCTACATCCTGGACCCGTCCGCCGCGTCGGCCGTATTCCGCAACTCCCTGCTCAACCTGTGCCTGCAGGCGCGGCCCAAGCGCTTCCGATGCAGGAACCCGGCCTGCCAGCGCGTGAGCTGCATCACCTGTCAAAAGTCGTGGCGCGACCCGCATGTCTGCCATGAGCCGCTGCTGCTAGACCTGCGAGCCACGGTAGAAGCCGCCCGGACCGCCGCGGTCAAACGCACCTGCCCCCGCTGCGGCCTCTCCTTCGTCAAATCCTCCGGCTGCAACAAACTGACCTGCATCTGCGGATACTCCATGTGCTACCTATGCCGGCGGGCGCTCGGCCCGCCCCTCAACCCGCCCCTACGCCGCCGACCCCGCCGACGCCCCCGACGACCCCACAACGAGAACCTCGACCCACACCATCCATACAACCCCAACAACAACGATGACGCCTCCTCCTCCGAGAACGACGACCAAGACGACGCCCCCGAAGGCTACTCCCACTACTGCGAGCACTTCCGCATCAACCCCGGCGCCCGCTGCCTAGAATGCACCAAATGCGAGCTCTACCAAGAGGAAGACGAAGAGGCCGTCGCGCGACGGGCGGGCGAGCGCGCCGAGCGCGAGTGGCGTCTGCGCCAGGGCATAGCGGGCGTGGGCGTGGGATCCACCCTGCATGTCAACCGTGACTTTTCGGCGCATCACGACGGCGGAGGGGCGTCGCGGGGGGCGCTGGCTAGGGGGAAGGACTGGATGTATTGGGTGGATGAGGTGTGGAGGGATGGGCAGTGGAAGATGGAGGGGCAGGCTTTTGTGGATTGGGTTGTTGAACGGGTGGTAGTTGTTGAGGTTTGATTTTTTTTTCCCCTTCCCTTAATTAGAGTTGTCTCATACTGATCTGTCTATCTATCTGGCTGTCTATTTGTCTATCTACTCCCGACTAGCTAGCTGTATCTGTCTGTTCTATTAGTTGTCTGTCACTTGTCAGGATCTAGAGGAAAGGAGCTATACTACTATACGATTCAATGAAGTCACCTTCTCAAAATCTTGCATACACGAGAAACAGAAGGTATCATAAGCAGAGCAAAGCAATAGCTCTACATGAACCAAAAAAGCATCTACAATCAACAATAGATTAGATTTTACCCCCTGCTCAACGCGATCCACAAAAGAACCCACCTATACAAGCTACATAACTTGATCTCCACTCGATATCAATCAAAAATACTATATTGTATCAGATTCAATATACGGATACTCCATAGTTGCAAAGACTAGTATTAGGTAGATAGGTGGGTAGTATATAACACGAGAACAACATTCACAGTGGTATCAAGCCTAACATCCTCCACATCTGACCCAATTTCAAAAACAAAAACACCTAGTGCATACTTCAATCATATCTCCTCACCACCTAGATGCAGACAAAGCAAGTCCAAGATCAGCCAGCTAGCTCAGCAATGCTATCTTCCAATGACTATCTACAACAAATTCAAGACCTATCATGCATAGAGCAAGTATGAAGAAAGAAAGAAAGAAAGAAAGAAAGAAAGAAACTTACCCAAACGGCTCCGTATGCAAATATACCTCCCCAACAGCACCCTCTCCCTCTCCCCCTCCCCCTCCCCCTCGCCTTAATATCCGCGTCTGCGCATCAGCCGCCGCATTCCGCACATCGTGCACCATCGACGCCGGACCGCACACGAAGACGCCCACCTTTCTCTTTCCGCCGCTTTCGCTAGCGGAGTGGTCTGATTTGGGTGCTGCGAGCGCGGGGGACTCATCTGATAGGATTCTGTTGAGGGCGGGCCGGCCGTAGATGAGGGTTGTTGTCATGTGCGGCGGGTCGTCGCCGTCATCGTCATTATCGTCTTGCTGGGTGAGACTGGGGCTGGTGTTGGGGGTTTGTTCGAGCGTGTTTGTGTCTTTTGTTGGGGTGTTGTCATCGGGTTCTTTGTCTTGAGTGGTGGTTGTAGGAGCGGCTCCATCCGGATGGAGGATGATATGTTCGTCGCTTCTTGCTTTCAGCTCGACCTGGCTGTCAGCCGTGATGTGGATCGAGATAGTGATGTGCTTTCCGGACATGTCGGCCGTGTGGGACGCGACGCGCTGGGCGATTTCACGCCGGTACCAGGTGGCCATCTCGGTGGACCGCGTCGCCAGGATAACGTGGATGTGCTGGGGACGATGGAAGCTGGGGTCCCCGTTGCTTGGGCTTGTGGGTGCGCGCAGAGCTTCTTCAACTACACCGAGGGAGAACCCCCCGCCAGAGCCACCGGCAACGACAAGGATGTTATCAAAGTGGTTGAGTGCACCAGCGTGGAAGATGCCGCCGTAGGGACCCTCCAGCAGGACGGTGGAGGACGAGTTGGGGTTCTTGGCTGCGAGACGGGCCATGCGGCCGGTGATGCCGCGGCGGGGTTTGATGTAGAAGATGATTTCCGGGGCGTGGCCGAGTTTTTCGGCGGTGTGGGAGAGCGTGCAGATTGTGAAGGGGTGGGCTGTTAGGCAATGGAGTCCCAGACGCGGGTTCAGGAAGCGGATGAAGATGTGTTGGCCTGGGTGCCAGGACATGGTTGTGGTCGGGATGCGCACGCGGATGAGCCCGCACCGGAGGAGCTCCATGTGGGCTGCGTGGCGTCCGTTTGTGAAGTGTGTCTTTGCGAGTGATGCGCAGAGACTGGCGAGGTAGATTGCGCCGGCTGCGATGAAGTAGTCCCTGGGTTGGTGAGCGGTGTGTCCGAGTAGAGGTTTTTTTTTTTGGCTTACCATGATGATAGACGGAAGTCGCAGTGGAAAAAGAAAAATACAACGAAGAGAATGGCAGCCAGGAAATGGGTGGCTTTGAAAAACTCGTAGTAGCGATTCCTGGAGCGCTCATCAGAACCTCGTCCTCGAACGTGCGCGCCAGATCTTACCGAATGGCCGGAATCGACATGAAGGTCAGATACGCCTGGGGTATGATAGCCGCTACGCCCGTCCAGTAAACAACGTCCGTGTCCCATTTCTTGACCATGTCCCCTTTATCAATGTGGTAGATGATGAAAGGGAAGGTGTGCACTAGGGCGAGGACGAACATGGCGTAGCTGGTCCAGTGGTGGAAGACTTGGAGTTTCTCATGGGAGACACCAGTCAATGCCGAGATGAGGTTCGCTTTGGTGCCCAGGGCCCTGCACGAGTTAGTCGTACTCGAGGTCCACTCTGAGAGGACAACATACAATACAAAGGGCAGCAGCCCCAAAGCCATCCATCCAGTCCGTGTCGCGATCGGCGGACTGGAGCCGTAGGAACCTGACTCGAGCTTGGGCCAGTAGTAGGGTTGCGGACCCAGTGTCATCGCTGCGTTGGCGTCAGTCAACGCCGTGCTTGACAGCTTGGAAGATGGAACACACCAAAGAAGAACGCAACCCCCACAATACCTAGTACCAGAACTCCCAACGATGGAGAGGTGTACGCGACAGCAGGGAGACGAAGACGAAAGCACTTATACGACATGTACCGCGCGACGAGCGTCGCCCTACGCCATAAGCCGGTCCGTCGCAGCCTGTCCGGGGCATACTTGGATAAAAGATGCCCAACAGCGAAGACCCCCACGGTGGCGCAGAGAAAGTAGACGGTGGCCAGCGCGTAGACATGGTCGGCCTCATACCAGTATCGCCATCTGCCGGCGCGGTAGGCGCACTGGCCTGGACGAAGTTTGCAGGTGTCATGGCGTGAGGAATGTAGCCTTACGGGCTGGTGCAGCCAGGGCAGGCCGGACCCTGTACGTTCCGACATGGCCATGACGTTGCTGGCATATACGCAGGAATCCGCCGATCACACATGGAGTTGACTGAGATCGGAGCGCCGGTGGGGTTTGGGAAAGTATTATCGATCAGGATCAATGGAAGGGGAGAGCCTTAGGAGGGGATGGGAGAGGGGTGTGAATGAAGGGGGCGCAAGGGGGAAAGAATGTATGGTCATCATTGAACATCTTGCTGGATAGCATCACCACAATCATAGACTTCGAGAGATGGAAGGTCGTAGTTCCGCCAACAGAGCCAAGCTTTGATGATCTCTGGGGGACAAAGATTGATTGGCCCGGTTCTCGCTCAGTATTGAGCATGTTTCGCCGGGTTTATAAGTCGTACAGTAAACACATAACCAGGTACAACATAACTAAGTACAACAGGGTAGAAGAAAAGCCACAGATCAACGCCACCCAAGAAATCAAATGAATAATGCGCGGTATCATAGTCGCCAGTAGAGGGGAACAGGGAAATTTTCGCATGCTTTTGACTGACATTCTAGTCATATTCGTCATTGACCGTTTCCGGTTAGTTGGTGGACCGACGAGGAAGGGGGAAAGGCACCGGATGCAGAAGGCAGAGGAACGGACACGGCCCCACTCAGGAGATCAAGGTCGCGATATCAGACAGACACCGGAATGGAAACCGAGGTTGAAGAAGCTTGCTTCTCGGCCCCATCACCCCAGAGACCATGGTCGCGCAGTGCCTGATAGCCACCGCGCAGACTATCCGCCTGGATCCCCTTGGCTCGCAATACGCTGGTAGCCACCCGCGCCGTGTCGCCATTGTAGCAGATCACCAGCACGTGCTGTTCCCTCAGTGTGCTGACAATGTCACCCGGCTGGAACAGCTTGTCGAGCTCCTGCCACTGTGCCTCTAGCACCCGCGGGTCGGCGAATGGCTTGGCACGGGGCGACTCCAGACTCTGCAGGGACAAGTTGATAGACCCGGGGAGGTGCCATGACCCGAAGTCCACTGCCTTCCGCAGGTCCAACACGCAACATTGCGGGCGCAACACGAGGTTGTTCAGCAGCCCCTGCGGCAGGGCCTGGGGGGTATCGTAGAAATTCGTGAACAGTACTACCGGGCTGCGCTCCCAGCTCTCGTCATATCGGTACAGGTCCACTTTCGTCAATTGCTATCTACGGTCAGTACCATGTACGAGGGTGGGCGGCGGAGAAGACATACCTCGTTGACGATGGGGTGGAACTTCTCATCACCCAGCTTTTGGAAGTATTCGTCGATATACTGGTAGGGCAGATCACAGCACAGGAACACGCTGTGGATGAGCCCATCCTCACCCGCCAACTCGGACAGCGTCCCAGCCGCCTTGCGCTTCTCCACCATCTGGAAGAGGCCCTTGAGGTTAAATCCCGACGAGGGTCCACAGATGATCCCCTCACGGCAAAGATCCAACGACCACGAGTACGAGTCCGGCGAATTGACCTCCTCGATGGAGTCGACAGCCTCCTTCCACGGGAATTCGACCGGCCTCATCAGTGCAAAGGATCGGGGACCGGGGACTCGGTCTCCCGCGGCGGTGCACACACCCAGACGGTACACCGAGGGCTTGACCTCCTTGAAGTAGGTTCCGAGCCCGGTCATCGTGCCCGAGGTGCCCATCCCGGCGCAGAGCACGTTGATCTGGGGCAGTTGTTTGAAGATCTGGGGGCCAGTCCAGCGAATGTGGGCTTGCCAGTTGTCGTTGTTCTCATACTGGTTGGGGTTGAGGATGTCCGCCGACTGCTTGGCCTTGCGACGCGCACTCTGAATGCCGCCACGCTCGTCGTAGGGTTCGGGCTGCGACGGCCCGCCGAACAGCATGATGTTGAGTCCGAAGAATTGCATCAGGCGCAGCTTGGCCTCACTGGTTTTGTTGCTTAGGTAGGCGCGCGTGTCGTCGATGCCGTGCATCACGCGAGCGATCATCGACATGGAGATGACTGTCGACCCGGAGCTGTACTCGATGATGGTCTGGGTCTGGTCCGGTACCACCTTTTTCTGTAACATGTTCATCGCTGCGGCGATCAGTAGACTGGCGGCAGGAACAAGGGGGGGTTTGCAGCGACTTACCGGGCATGGCCTTGACATTGTTGGCCGGATGCATGGTCATCATCTTCGCGTATATCCGCACGCCATCGTCGTAGAAAGGGTTCAATCGGGGAGGGATTTCCACCAGCGGGAGAGGCGGTTGGGAATCGGGATCAAAGTATTTCTTGAGGGCATCCGGCCCAAAGTAGGTATTGAGCTCATTCTGGTTGGACATGGTGCAGGGATGATAGAGGGAACCGGGGTCCGTAAAATCCAAGCAAGGGACAGCAGATGGGAAAAAAACAAAATTCAAAATAAATAAATAAAGATGATCACTGTAGAGTGGAAAGCATAAGGCCCCGCTGCATGCAGGCGAAAGAAACAAGGAAAGAACAAGGGGAAAGAAGACAAATAGACAAAAACAGAGATGCATGGAGGGGCAATCCCATCAAGTTATACTTCCTGCAGAACCTCCACCAGCGCACGAATCCGTATCATTGAGACAGCGGGCATCCCGAAACGCCCGTGTCCACGAGGGTTGACCCACCATGGACAAAGTGCAATCTTCCAGTGTGGAAATAATCTTCATTTCTGCGCTCTAAGATTTGCTCCGTGAGGCAATTTCGCATGGGACCGAAGCGACAGGGCTGCGGTCGTAGCCGAACCTGAAATCTACGACGTAGAAAAAGTTTCCCGACGGAATTCTCCTGGCCTATGATCATACTGTATTGATCAGCAATAGAGATGAATGGCGCGCAGGGTGCTCGTAGCCCGGTGGAGAGTCCAGGGCGGATGCAACTGTGTATGGCTGGAGGGGGATGTCCGAACCGGAATGCAGCGTATAGTTCAGACAGATCTACAACCAGCAAGGTCCCTGACGACAGGATAGAAGCTTCTTGGCGGAAGACAATGACGATCGTAAAGAGATTGGTGGCATGAGGACCTTGCTGAGCACCTTTGAGCACGTTTTGCGCCGATCCCTTCCTCTTAGCCCTAATTGTCCTTGCCGCGGGACCATCGATCGTGGATTCACGTTCCGGAAGTAGGTGCAAACTGACACGGTCGTCCGTCTGTAACCATAATTAATCTCTCCGAATCCTCTTGAAACTTTCTTCCTTCTGTTTAGTTCTGGCCTTTATGTTTTGTCCCCTCCCGATAAACCCCGATCATGTCTGGCGTCGTCAATCCCGAGCCTAAGCATGATAGCCCCTGGCCGGCTTCCTCGAACGAGACCGAGGCGACAGATGCTAAGCCAGTGTTTAATGAGCAGACCAACTATGTGCCCAAGAGTACGATCATTACGGTGCGTGTGCATATCGAAAACTCGAAGAAAACCATGACTGATCGGAGACATCTAGATCTTCCTGGCCTGTTCGACGGTCGATCTCGTCGCGTTAATGGACCAGACGACCCTGGCCGCCAGTTTGTCCATCATCGGGAATGCGCTGCATGCAAGCGACAAGACGGCGTGGATCTCCAGCGGTTACTTTGTGTATGTATTTGCACGCACGACGAAAAAAAAGCAATCCGCATTCTTGATGTGCTGACGCAAACTCTAGCACCTCGACATGTTTCCAGCTCCTGTACGGTCGGCTGTCCGACATCTGGTCCCGCAAGCTGGTTCTCTTCGTGGGGCTGGGGATCTTCTTCTTCGGGTCCCTGGCCGCATCGCTGGCGCAAACGGCCACGCAGCTGATCATCTTCCGCGCCTTCACGGGCGTCGGCGGCGGCGGTCTGATGACGGTCGCGCAGATGATCGTGAGTGACGTGGTCCCGCTGCGGGAGCGCGGCAAATACCAGGGCATCCTGGGAGCGGTGGTGGCCATTGCTAACGGCATCGGCCCTGTGATCGGAGGTGCCCTGGCCTCGATTGACGACGATTCGTGGCGCTGGATCTTCCGGCTCAACCTTCCGCTGACGGCGATCTGCGTGCTCGCCGTCTTGTTCTTCATGCCGTTGCGGAAGGTGACGGGCGACTGGAGGGTCAAGCTCCGGGCGGTTGACTTTTTCGGCGCTGTCCTCGCGCTCGGTAGCACCGCCGTTTTCCTGCTGGGATTGACCTGGGGCGGCGGCGAGTATGCCTGGAACTCAGCCCACGTCATCGCCACGCTGGTGGTGGGATTCGCCGTGGGGGTGGGGTTCGTGCTCTGGCAGTGGAAGGGCGCCGCATTCCCTCTGGTGCCGATGCACATCTTCCGGTCACGCATCGTCAATGGCGCATGCCTGACCATGTTCATCAACGGGTGGAACTTCCTGGTTCAGATCTACTACATCCCGACGTTTTACCAACTGGTCTTTGAGTACTCGACCGTCCAAGCGGGCGCAATGTTACTCCCCATCACCCTAATGCAGAGTAGGTCCCAACTCCTTCCACTTTGCCCCGCACTGTCGCTGATCGTTTGCAGCCGTCAGCAGTACCGTGTCCGGCCTCGTGGTGCACTGGGCGGGCCGGTATCGCGAATGCATCCTTTTCGGTTGGGCGATATGGGCCATCGGACTGGGCCTGTTCTCCACCCTGGACAAGTCGTCCGGCGTGGGAAAGCAGGTTGGCTACGGAATTCTGACCGGCGTGGGCGTGGGCAATACCCTGCAACCGTAAGAAACCAACGCGGAATACCATCGCCGGAAGCTAACTGTCGCAGGGCACTGATTGCGGTTCAAGCGGGGGTGGAGAGAAGCGATATGGCGGTAGTGACGGCGTTCCGAAAGTAGGTTGACCCTCCGCACCAACTCTAACGAAGGGATTCCTACTCACCAGCAACAGCTTCGTACGAAACCTCGGGGGCACCCTTGGGCTCGCCATTGCGGGAACCCTGATGTAAGTCGTCTAGTCCGTGTGTTCTTGCTCCCTCCATTAACCAGGTATAGCAACAACATCATCGCCTCCTCAATCTCCTCGCTCGGGTTTAGCGAAACAGAAACCCGATCATTCTTATCCAGCCCCCAGAACTATCTCTCGAAGCTCCCACCGAAGGAAGCAGATCATGCTCGATCGGTGTTGATCCCCGCCTACAAGAAAGGGTTCATGATCATCTTCGTGATTGGGGCTGCATTAGCGGCGTTTGCCTTTGTCCTGGCCTTCTTTCTGATGCCACAGGTTTCGCTCAATCGTGACGACGATGCGAAGCTGAAGGAGGAGGGGAAGAAACGGGTACGAGGGGAGTTGGATGAGGAGACGAACGAACCAAAGTAGTTGGACGTTGGATGGAAAAGAAGGAGAAAGCGATTCCCCGCGATTCCCCGCCGTAATATGATAGACGTATGCATAGATCACGCATGGATAATTCTAATGAATCGTGCACAAAATGGAGCTGCTCCGGGCCAATCGGAAGAGCCCATGATCCCGGGGGTTGTGTTTGCATTAGATTATGTAATTTGGTATAACCCGTGCATTGTCACTGGAATAAATCGCGAACGACGCGCCTGTCGAGTTGACTTCAGACATCATTCTTGATGGCAAGAGGGAGACCTTGAACGAATTCGTCTCATGCTGCTAGACTCTCGGCAGTTGGAAAACCATCCTACCCTTGCAATCCTGCGGGGTAAGTAGCTCCAAGTCGCATTGAGCAACGACGACGAAGATCTCAACGACATCTCATGCCCGCGACTTAAATCTCCCGTCCAGACCCACCAGAGCAACAACAGCGTCAACAACAATCACCATGTCATCCAACATCGTCGTCATCGGCGGCTCATACGCGGGGATAGGCGTCTGTCACGGCCTGCTGCAGAAAAATCCCCACCGGAAGATCACCGTGACGCTAATCAATCCATCCACGGAGTTCTACTTCAACATCGCGGCGCCGCGCATCGTCGTCAAATCCGACCTCATCCCGCCCGAGAAATATACCTACTCCATCCCTGAGGTCTTCGACAAGTACCCGGCGGGATCCTTCCGCTTTGTGCATGGCAAAGCTAGCAGCATCGACCTGCAAGAGCGGAACGTCCACGCCCTTGTGCGTCACGCTGACGGCGACGAAACGACCGAGGACACGGAAAAGGAAGAGCTGATCGCTTACGACTACCTAGTCATCGCATCGGGGAGCACTACCCCCTCAACAGTCGGCCAAGGCAGCTTCGTCGCGCCGTTCAAAGCGCCCATAGACGGCGATCTCGCGGCAGCCGTGTCGCGCACGCAGCAGGCCATCCGCGACGCGAAGACGATCGCCATCGGGGGCGGTGGTCCCGTCGGCGTCGAGTTTGCAGGGGAGATCGCCGAAGCGTACGAGAGCGACGCGACCAAGAAATCCATCACGCTGATATCAGGGACCGCGCGGCTCCTCACCTCACTCCCCGCCAGCGCGCAGGACGCAGCGGAGCAGATTCTGCGGCAGAAGGGCATCAACCTGCAGCTGGGGCAGCTCGTCAACCGAGCGGAGCCCGCCCCAGACGGCGGGTGGACCGTGCAGTTGTCGGACGGGACGACGCTGACAGTGGACCTGTTCATCTCGGCGATGGGCACGCTCCCGAACAGTGCGTTTATCCCGGAGTCACTGCGGGACGAGAGCGGGTGGGTCACGGCCGACAAGCATCAGCGGGTGCTGAACCGACAGGGCCAGGTCGAACCGCGCGTCTACGCCCTGGGCGACATCACGTCGCATCCGGACCGGCTGCTGCTGCGGGTGCAGCCGCAAATTCCGGTCGTCGTGGCGAATGTGCAGCGTGCTGTGGAGGAGCGCCACGCGGCGCTGAGCTCGTATTCGCCGGCGGCGCAGTGGAACATGATGGTCGTCCCGGTGGGACGATGGACGGGCACGGGGGCGATCGGCGGCTGGCGCCTTTGTGGATGGCTTGTGTCGCGGGCCAAGGGCAGGGATTTCTTTATTGGCAAGGCGGCGTCTTATATCCGAGGATGATTTCTTTGCCTCATGATAACCACCAATTCTTCCGTTAATCTTGTTTTCTCACGCTCGATTGATTGCCATGATCCTCGCTCTCATGTTAGACACTAGCGAGGCATGGGCGGAGTATCATCGGAAAATAAACCCTGCAAACCGACAGGGTTCACAAGCGTAGCGCATCCCGCTAGAAGAAAATAAGGAAACGAACAAGAAATCACGAGAAAAGTCTGACCAGGTTACATCCTGCGCATAAGCCTTTGTCTCAGGACAATTTATCCACGACCAAGCTCTGCGCCCAGGACCACAGCACGCCATGGCGAACAGGGGGGCTATAATCGCGACGAGTCGGGGCACACCAACACTAATGCAAGTCAGACGTCTAGTCGAGGGCTTCTATAATGAGAGTGTCCACAAGTCCGTTCCTGGTCGCATTAAAAATATCCTATATTATACCCATACCATACTACATGATTGCCCAGGTATGTAAGTAACCATACAATGCCCAGACATGCCATGCACTGCGCGTCCGAACCCAGTCAAGGCGACATCAATGGCGTTCGCCCCCCTCGACCTCTACCGTAATGTCCACTGTCTTCATGACCCGTGTCAACTGTCTCGTGCTTCCTTTCCCGCTGTCGCTGGACTGCCTCCGTCCCATGGTTGTAATGTTGGTCCGAACGGCCGCGTATTGTGCGGGATCGCCGCCCCGGAAGTATTCCGGACGATCGCCGGGGCGGCTCTCGCTGCGGCTGTCCGCGCTCTGGCTAATGTATTTTGTGGGGGAGCGTAGCTCGACTTCGTCGGGGAGGCGCGTGTTCATTAGGCCCGAGTTGAGGCCCGCGAGGATGTGGTAGAGCGTGGGGAGGCAGGCGATCGTGACGGTCGTGCAGATCATGGCTTGGCCGAGGATGGTGGGGTTGACGATGTCCCCTGTTTTGTCAGTATGGTTTATATAGTTCCAAAGGAGTACTCAATGACTTTGTAAAGACCGGTGAAGGAGGAAGACACACAGGTTTGATCAGAGGAGCGGAGATATGTTGGCAGGAGACACAGTCGGACAACGGATAGAATAACCACTCTATATAGACCGGTCAGTTAGGGCTTGGGACTGTAGGCGCAATAGGTGACATACAGCGATCGCGCAAAGAAAGCACACAGGATCTTGATCCGTTTGGCCAGAACCATCTGCACATTGCGCATCATGAAGAAGGGAATGGCGATGATGGCAAACTCGGTCAGGATGTGAATGGCCCAGATCGGGTACATGATGGCGCCCTTGAAGACCATGTCAGTGAGACGGGTGATTCCAGCGGTATGGGGGATAGATCTACCTCTCCGGCGCATCTCTCCGGACTATACGACCAAGGCTGGGGCATCTGGCATTGAAAGGCCGTTCCAAGCATGGCGAAGACAGTCCAGCCCACGCTCAAGCCAGCGGTGACGGTGCA
The DNA here is from genome assembly GCA_002850765.1 of Aspergillus taichungensis. Classification (NCBI taxonomy): domain Eukaryota; kingdom Fungi; phylum Ascomycota; class Eurotiomycetes; order Eurotiales; family Aspergillaceae; genus Aspergillus; species Aspergillus taichungensis. Next base: position 31,821 of record KZ559606.1, read on the forward strand.
TGCTTGTCGAAGGGCACGATCGGGGGTCAGTTTCCAGACCAGCAGGATGGTGGACACCTGCGACAGCGAAAGAATGACGAGCTGTATGAGCTGAGCTGCGTATATCAACTGGATTGGGTCAGTCCTGGGACTCGAAGAGGAGTAAATAGAATAGATAGGCGGTATCAATCACCTTGCTGGCAGTCTGGATGGCTTCCGTAGACAGCGCGTCGCCGTGTCTTCCCACTCCATGATCAACGGCCTTTTGCACCACTATAACATCCACTATGACTAGGATCTAGCAGTCGACGGGGGTCAACGAACCATCTCCACCTTCACCTAGGGATGTGAGAACCATACCAGAGCCACCCATATGGGCGTGTTGACGGCCGTCCGTCTTTGCTTGAAGTAAACGACCGACCCAAACTTGGCGGCCACAAAGATGATGGTCGCAATCAGGAAAGACACCGAGACAATGGTAACCAATACTCCATGATTATCGTCCGACAGCACCTGAAAAGGGCGAGTTCGGGTGGACATGGCGACGGATGTCGTATAGGTTGGGTCTCATGATGGACGAACGCCCCCACGACGGCTGGGAATCGCATATGAAATAGGATGAGATGAGTGCAGTGTGCGAATGGTGCGTCCCGTGTGTAATATATTGGCGTTGTATTACACCAGGATGACCACAAACAATAGGCTTTGTGTTGGTAGCCACGTCCGATGACACTATTCAGAAAGCAGATTAGCTGCGAGCAGGGATGCGGAGAATCCCACGACTCACCACCCACTGCGGCCTCATTCTGGACCATGGGTTCTTGACACGGCCCGCTCCTGGTCAACCGAGCCATGGTGAAGCCACTAAGGCAAGCCCGATCAGGGATGATGGTCGCCAGGATGAAGGTGAATGGCGAGTTGCCCTAATCGAGCCCCTAATCCGAGCATCCCAAGTGGCATGGTTCGAAAATCGCTTTCGCGTAGAGGGTGTAGTACTGGTGCCACTAGATCAATATAAACATAACATCGCTAATGATTTAGTCTGAAGTAGTAGTACTTTATGATAGGGGAGATAAAAGTGTAGGCAAAAGACTGTTGGCTCGTGGGAATTTTCTCTTCCTTCTGTTCCCCTCCCTCTTCCTCTCCTCACTCTCCTTCTTTGCCTACCAAACACGGTAGAACATTCAAAATGTTCGATGAAGAGCAGGTAGAGCTCAAGAGTGGCAGTGCCATCCGGTCTGCAGCGGCCAGTGATCAGAATAGGACGTATGATAGCAACAACAGCGCCACCTATCGCCAAAAACAGCAATTAGAGGCATGTCCTGTCTATTCCTTCAATCCTAAACATGGAAGAAAGTCATGCTAATTCATCTCTAGCGATATCTGAATTTCTTCTCGTCTCTCGCCTTCTCCGCAACCCTTCTCGCCTCCTGGGAAACTACCGGAGGAAGTTTACAGGCCGGTCTCTTCAACGGTGGTCCGGCAGTCATCGTCTATGGCCTTATTCTCAGCACGGTAGGCAATATGGCCATCGCCGCGTCATTGGCAGAGCTGGCATCGGTCCATCCCACGGCTGGAGCCCAATATCACTGGAGTTATGTCCTCGCGCCCTGGTGTCCTCGTTTCATCAGTTTCTTCCAGGGATGGATCACCGTCTTCGCCTGGGGCGCCCTCGTCACTATCGCGCCCTTCTTCATCGGCACCCAGATCCAGGGCATGGTAATGCTAGAACATCCCGAGTATGAGTCGCAGCGATGGCATGGTACGCTGCTCATGTGGGCCGTGCTGTTGATTCCGATCATCATTAACATCTTCGCGCGTCGTCTGCTCCCTTTGATCGAGATCTGCGTCGGGGTCATGCACGTCGTCTTCCTGCCCGTGGCCATCGCCATCTTCGTGATTATGGCCCCGCGCAACCCCAACGCCTTTGTCTGGGAGACCTTTGTGAGCGGACTGAGTGGATGGGAGAACCCGGGGGTTGTCTTTTCCATAGGATTGCTGGGGGTGATCACTCCCTTTAGCGGTATTTCTCTCTACACCAACTCCCCCCCTTCATAAAGTCTAATACTGACAAGAGTAGGAATTGACGGTGTCATCCACATGTCCGAAGAGATCAAAAACGCCAAAATCGTCGTCCCCCGGTCCATGATCTGGGGCACTTTCGTCAACGCGATCATGACCTTCGGCTACGTGATCACCATCCTTTACTGCATGGGCGACTACAAGGAAGCCCTAATGTCACCAACCGGCTACCCGATCATCCAAATCGCCTACCAAGCCACGCGGTCCAAAGCCACAACCTACATCCTCATGGCCCTCGGCATGCTCCCAGGCTGGATCGCGCTCTTTAACAGCCTGGCGTCCGTCACGCGACTGACCTGGGCCTTCGCGCGGGATAACGGTCTCCCCTTCTCGGACTTCTTCGCGCGCGTCGACCCCGTCCTCAAGATCCCCCTGCGCGCGCTCTTCCTCGTCGCCTCCGTCGTCGTCCTCCTCTCCTTCATTCAGATCGGCTCCACAGCAGCCTTCCACGCCATCCTCTCCCTCAGCACCCTCGGCCTGTACTTCTCCTACCTCATCCCGCTCGTCCTCCTCCTTATCCGCCGCTTCACCTCCCCGGGCCAGATCCCCCGCGGCGCCTTCTCCCTCGGCCGCTGGGGCCTGCCTCTGAATATCGTCGCCGTTATCTTCGCTACCTACTTTGCTATCTTCTTGCCGTTTCCCCCCTCGTTGCCTGTCAATGGCGAGAATATGAACTATGCGGGGCCGGTGCTGGGCTTCGTGATGGTATTTGCTCTGTGTGATTGGGTGCTGCGTGGTCGGTTCAAGTGGAGTGGACCGACGATGAAGTATTCGCGGGAATAGACTTATTGTCCTGGCTTTTGCCTTGATCGTTTATATCGTGGTGTCGTTTTGGTGGTAGTGATGGGGATGGTGGTGTTGTTGATCTGTACTATTGACTATCCTTTATATTCTTCCTTTTCTATTCTTTGGGCGGTTTCTTGTTTTGCTGGGTTGTATAACCATTCATAGCGCATTCATACATGTCATCGTTAGTGGACTGTTGATAGGTTAGCATAAGCCATAAATCATCAATCGATCTCAAAATGCATATATTATCAACCCAGCCTATATACACCGATGCAAGCACCCAACCCAACCATAACGCCACCCAACCAGTAACGCCAACCATCTATGAGCGGAGAGTATCTATATGACATTACAACCAGATCCAAATCTAACCACCTAATTAGCCCGAGGCATTCTTCCCCTGCAGAGTCTCCATCATAACCGCGCGCAACCGCACGTTCGCCACACCACCCACACCATAAGCCGGCACAATCTTGCCCATGCGCGCAAAACAGCTCACCACGTAGTCGCGACGGATACGCGACGCCCGCTCGCGCCAACCCAGCCCACCCGGCGGCTGGCGGTTGTACAGGTCCAGGCCGAGGAGATGCATAGGCGTGCTGGCGAACTGCATCAGCGCGGGACAGGCGAACTGCGCAACAGCCGCCTTCATTCCCGGCGTGGCGGCCACCGCGTCTGGGATGGAGGGCGCGATCAGCGGTGGGATATTGAAGGACGCGAAGATGGTGATGCTGTCGCGGAGGCAGAAGAGCCCGTATGACACCCGGGGGACGTGTTGGGTCGCTGTGCCGGCTGGGTGGCATGATGCTGGCGGGGATGACCGCGGCAGCGGCGCGGATGATGATGCGGCCGGAGTCGGGGACGCGCCGAAGAGTCGCGCGAACCGTGCGTCCTTGTATACGCAGATGCTCATGTTCACGATGGTGGTGGTCAGGAACTTGGCGGTGTCGGGGAAGACGGCGGAAAAGGGTTTATTGCGCAGGGTGGATGAGACCGTGTCCATGACGTTCGCGGTGAGGTAGGTCGAGGTGTATAGGGTATAGATGAGGAGGAAGGGGGTGCTGAGGAAGAAGGACCCGGGGCGACGGAGGATGGATGCGAAGTTGGAGGTGATGGTCTGGCGGATGGAGACGCCTTTGGCTGCCTTTTCGATGATTGCCCTGGAGAAATCATGCGGTCAGTGGAAGCTCCTTCTTCTCATTCATATCAATCTTCTTACCGATCGATGACCGTGATGACGGGACAGGTCAAGGCTCCTGCGATAGCGGCGCTGGTGACATCAACGCCAAATCGCATGGCCAACCGGTCGGTATTCCACGCCTTTTTGGGCGACACGCCCGGTACGGGGACCGGGGACTCATGAGCGAGAAGACGAGTCATCGTCTGGACAGAACCGGATCAAGTGTGTTGAGCAAACTAATCGAGATGACTCGGTCGAGATAAGACGATCAAGATCGCGACGTCATGCAAGGAGGATCGATTAGGGGGATGAATGATTATCGATGATTCATATCAACATTATGGCGATCTGGAAAGAGAAGAACAACCTGAACCAGCAGGAAGAGAAGAGCAAAGAGACAAGACGAGGGAACAGTTGAATCTGATATCGAGAGAGATCGAATCGGACGAGAATCTCCCGGTTGGAACGCCGATGCCGGCCGATTATTCTGCCGTCGCCCGATTTCTACTTCTATTACTTCTATCTCTACTTAACCTCTACTTAATTATACTGGTCTTGTTCTGTTTAATCCGTTTAATTGATTCTTCTCGATGAGAAAATTTATCATGCGCAGGATTTAGTGCTGACCTCCTGGTTGGCTGGCGGCTAGCTCGATTCTATGTATATTTAATCCCTCAGCGCCGAATGCGCTGACCCCTCACCATTATGACTCGAGAGAATGGAGATAGAATTAGATCGGTCAAACGGAGTTCAACCCGATGAATGTCACTTCTGCAAAGAAGTGGTCTGTGAGGAACGTCTGGGACACGCAGAGGACCCCCAGGAGCTATTTCATGCCCCGTGCGCCAAGTGCGCCGTGTCAGACACCGGACCAGATGCCTCCTTTTGTTTGGCATGTCGTCATCTGAGACTCCCTCACCTCATCTGCTGTCTGCGCTTGGCCGTGAATGATCCGGTATACGTGCCATTGGGCACCCTCGGGCAACTGCGCGACAAGCGCTGTCAGTTCTGTCAGTTTCTCGTCCGGACCCTGTCGACATTTGCCCACCACACGTTGCGGAACGACCAACTAGATGCTTATTCGGTGGTGTTATGGGCATTCGAGGCGAGTCTCAAGGTAGGGCTGGAGGATGGAGACGGCGAAGCACTGGTGGACACCAGTCTCCCAGCGTGGATCCAGACCTACAGCCTCCAAGGGGAACGCGAACTGGCAACGGTGGGGGTCAATCACAATGGTACACCGTTTGATAGACTACCTGTGATGACGGAATATGTCGATTGGGAGCAAGTCCGTTTGTGGATCCAAGAGGACCTGTCCAGGACTGCATCAAAAGCCGACGACCCTTCGGAACCAATACCAGGTCTCAAGGTCATCGACGTCCACCAGGACCGTGTGGTAAAAGCGACGGCAGACTGTGCATACCTCGCCTTGAGCTATGTCTTTGGTACAGCGAACACAGTCGACGTGCCGGCGTCAGGCCTCTTCAACCGCCAGGCACTGCCATTGACGATCCGTGACGCCATCATAGCCTGCGAGGCAATAGGCATGCGGTACCTCTGGATCGACCAGCTCTGCATCCAGCAAAGCGACGCAATCGACAAACTCCAGCAGATCAACCTGATGGACCGCATCTACCAAGGTGCAGTATGCACACTAGTCGCCGTCGCCGCCGACGACGGCCACTACGGACTCCCAGGCGTGACCAAGCCGCGCACCTGGGCCTACCCAACCTGCCAAATCGGCAACGCCGTCCTATCCGGCCTCACTACCTCGCCCTCGTGGTGCATCCGCTACAGCAAGTGGTACACGCGCGGATGGACGCTCCAGGAAGCACTCTTCTCCAGCCGATTCCTCGCATTCGCCGACCACGGCGTCCACTACGGCCGTCGCTACCCAGATGATTTCGACTTTTCATCCGAGCACTACAGCGACCTCAGCAACGAAGACTCCGTCGTCGTCCCCGCCCTCGGCGACTTCTGGACCACCTTGGACGACTACACCGGCCGGGACCTCTCCTTCCCGTCCGACATCCTGCGCGCCTTCACAGGGGTCCTCCGCTCCATCCACGGCGACAACACATACTACGGACTTCCATCGTCAGCAATCGACCGCGCCGTCCTCTGGACCCTAACCAACAAGCAACAAAAACCCCACCGTCCCCGACCAGGTTACCCCTCCTGGTCATGGACCTCGCACAACGGGCCCACGACACACATCCACCCAGTCGCCGCCCTATCCATCTGGGCGATCCCAAGACCAGGGTCACCCCCCACCATCTGCCAGCCCGCCAGAGGCACCAAATGGGACGAGAACCGAAAGGGTCAACCGATATACATAATGGCTCCAATCGTAATAGCCTGGCTAACAGGCTGCATCCGCAGTCCCTTCCCAGGACCTCCATCAACACCAACACCCCCCACAATAACCGCCTCATCTCTCGACGCCCTCTCAGCGCGGTGGCCCACCCACGACGCATACTGGCAAGACGCCTTCGGCCAAGCCGCCACCAACATCGACACCCTTTTCACCCCACAAGTCCAAAAAACGGCATCTTCCCACCCCGGCCGGATCCTCATCCACGCCCAAACCCCTTCCACCCCCTCCTCATTCACCATCCAACGCCCGCCACACAGAAGACACAACCACAACCACCCCGACAACCTCTTCCACATCCGCTCTTCCCACACCGGCACCTTCGCCGGCACAATCCACATCCCAACCTACAACGCCGACCCCAGCATCCTCTCCCACGGCGAATTACAATTCCTCGCCCTATCCATCGGCAAGATCGACGACGACGCCTACGCCATCGCCCGCGAAGAGAACTACCCCGGTGACGTCGGCCTCTTCAGCGGGGGGGACGTGCTCAAAGCGCACCTCGGGAGTAGTGATAGTATGGGGGTATCCCGTTTAGCTGAGCTGCAGGCTGCTCTCCCGATCAATGTGATGCTAGTTGTGCGGAGCGAGAGCGAGAGCGAGAGGGATAGCGAGAGCGGAGTTAACCTTGTGAGGAGACTTGGTGTGGGGTATATCTTTTTGAGGGAGTGGGTGCAGGCTGGGGTGGTGGAGAGGGGGTTTGTTCTTGAGTAGCTTTTTTCTTTTGAGGATTTCTTATATTAACCTACTTTATCGACCATTAGGGTGAGAGGAATAGGTAAAAGGGGGGGGAGGGGGGGAAACCCTGCTACCTTGATGTTTGTAGTTCTGTGTCTCAGATACAGGGAGTAGGGGCTTGAGTATAGCTCTTCCCATTTCTATTAACTACTTTATTCCAGATATCAGAAACTACAAAGATGTTTTATATCCTGTGAATCCATATCTCTCATTTCATCTCTCGTGAGACAGAAGCTTACGACAGCAAACTCCATTGATATCAACATGGACATATCATATAAAATTCATTAATAAAAATCAAGGCTCCCAACGCCATACAGATGATGTATCGTGTTATCTTAATATCAAACCAAACCAATGTCTTGTCTTTTCTTTTATTTTCTTTTAGTCCAGCGGGTTATTTAGTTGTTGCTTGGTGGTGCGGCTTGGATGTCGTCGAGTGTGACGTTGACGGCGCCTGCTTGGACGAGCTATTCATTTCAATGTTGTTAGTTTGGTGGATTTTAGATTGGAGAAGGTAGGGGGAACAAACAGCCCGTCGCAGATCGTCGATTAAATCATCCGCATCTTCAATGCCCACGCACAAGCGGATCAAATCCTCCGGCATAGCGCGCTCCTGGCGCGTCTTGGCGTCGATGCTGGCGTGGCTCATGCGGCACGGCATGCTGATCAGACTGTTGACACAGCCGAAGCTGACGCTGATAGCCCACAGCTTGGCGCTCTCAACGATGCGCTCGCTGATGCCGACGTCGCCGGTCTCGAAGGACAGGACGGCGCCGGAGCCACGTGCCATCGAGTGGTGCAGATCGTACTGCGGGTGCGAGCGCAGGCCCGGGTAGCGGACCTTGAAGCCGTGAGACTCAAGGTACTCTGCGATGCGCATGGCGTTGGACTGCTGCTGGTCCATGCGGACCTTGAGGGTCTTGATGCCGCGCATGAGCAGCCACGAGTCGAAGGGGGAGAGGCCGCAGCCGGAAGCGTTGATGGGGAAGTAGAGACGCTCGCCGAGGGCGAGGTCGTTGACAGCGATGACGCCGGCCATCAGGTCGTGGTGGCCTGACAAGTACTTGGTGCCGCTCTCGTAGACGATGTCGGCACCCAGCTCGAGCGGGTTGAGGAGCAGCGGCGACATCATGGTGTTGTCGACGGCGACCAGACAGGCTGGGTTCGACTCATGCGCGGCGGCTGCAATCGTGGGGATGTCGACGACCTTGATGAGCGGGTTGGTGGGCGTCTCAAGAAGGACCATGGTCGTCTTGGGCGTCAGAACCTCGCGCACTTTCTCCGGACGCGTCGTGTCGACGTGGTGTACGGTGATGCCGCCGTTGGTGGACAGGAACTTGAGGAGACGGTTGGTGCCGCCGTAGAGGTCGTCGCCCGTCACCACTTCGTCGCCCGGTCGGAGAAGCCGCGTGATCACGTCCAATGCGGCCATACCGGAGGACACGACGAGGGCGCGCTGGGCGGACATGACCTTGGCGAGATGGCGCTCGAGGTGCGTGCGGGTTGGGTTGCCGGAGCGGGTGTAGTCATATTCACCACCTCCGTCACCGGAGCTCTGTTTGAACGTGGCACTCTAGAGTACAATTGATTAGTTTTCGACATCTTACTGTTGCCTGTTCCCTTTCCTTTCCCCTTTTTTTTGTTCTTTTGTCTCTTCGTTCATTCATTTCCTCCATGATAGAACCAATTGAGTCGTACCTGGTAAATAGGAACACTGCTAGCATTGTACTGATCGCTCCCCTCGGTATAAACAAGCTCTGTTGCAATGGCATAGCGCTTCCCCGTGTGCGGACTAGACGGCGCCGGCGAAGGGGGCAGATTATGGCCATCCAAGTCGACACTCGGGAAAGGCTTCTTCACGGCCGACCCAGCCTTAGAATCGGAGGCCGACATCGCAGCGGGGCGGGATGGGTGTGTGTGGTGGGGAAGAGAAGGGGAGTCAGAGGAGAGAGGAAGAAGGGGGGGAGGCAAGAAACCAAGACAACCACGGAAGGGGTATTGGGGAATTGATCAAAAGAATCAATCACGATGCAAGGAGAATCAAAGAAGATAGATTCGAAAGGATAGAAAGATGGGAATTGAAAGGGAGGATAACTTTCTTTCCCCAGAATCAGTCGGCGTTCGCCCCTTTGCACGTGCCCTGATTGGCTGCCTGGGGCTCCCGGCGATTTCGTCATCGCTGCTAAACCCTTTTGGGAAGTAAAACACCTCAGGCAGGAGACAGTGACTCATCACGTCATGATCAGGGATATGCAGAGATATGCATTCACTTCTATGTACAGGAACCGCAGTATGCCCGGCTATTCATCATTATGCATGTGCAATCAACGTCGCTATCCCACGGCATCACTCCTAGCCCATACGCCTGACGACGGCCCTGGCCCGACGGGCCGCAGTGCTTCCGTATAAATCAACCATGTAGAGAACCTCGCATGACATGCCAGACTGGCAATGAACCCAGAACGCGAACAAAAAGGTCAAGATGGAAAGGTAGGCGAGGCAATAGAAAATAAAATACTGGAATAAGGTAGAATAACACAAACAAGGCGAATGGGAGTATCTGAAACGGAAATCGATCGCCATCCCAACTGTAAAGAAAGCAAAAAAAGAGCACGCCCACGCCAGGTCCACGCTTAGGTGGCCATTTCACCAAAGCTACCGTTGATCCCGAAGAATTGAAACCTATGATCCAATCAGCAACGTTCGTACTTCCGCTTCCAGTAAATACTGATACATACCAATCTTCGACGTTCAACGTCGTCGGTGCCGTGGGCCCGCTGCGCGAGCTGCTGCTCCAGTTATCATCCGGACTCGTGTGGTCCATGGTCGCCGTCCCGCCCAGGGGCGCATCCAGCCCGTGCATGGGCCAGGCTTGTTGGTTCTCCATCCCGAACATCGGCTGGGGTTGCTGCCCCTGGAGACTGATGCCCGGCGGCATGCTCGAGAGCAGTTCGGGGCTGCCCTGGCCCCCGGACGGGCCCGAGGTCGACAAACTGCGGGTCGGCAACTGGTGCGGCATCATCGGCCGCTGGTCCATTGAGGGATTCTGGAGGTGTGGGTGCATGTGCAGCTGGGGGTCGACGGTGGCGCTCGGGGGGGAGGTAAGCTCCGGGAAGATGGCCGTCCCATCCGGGAATAGCTGGTCGGGCTGGAAGTTCTCCCACAGCGAGGGGGAGAGGTTCGGCGACGTCCGCGTCACGAGGAACAGGTCGGGCGGTGTGGCGGGAAGCGAGAACTGATTGTTGAACGGCGTCGTGGGCCGCGTGTTAGACCGCGAATTGCCTTCGCGGGGACCCAGCGGAGACCCGTGTGGCACGCTGAGGCCCGGCTGTCCCATCTCCCGGGACGGGGTGGCGGCGGGGGTCTGAGGTCGCGATCGCTCGTACGAGACCGGGGGCGTAGGACCTCCGTTCGGCAGACCGATATCCATCTCGTCGAACTTCCGCTTCGGCGGCTCCGGCTTCCGCGCCAACTGCTGATGGGTCATGTCCGGCCGCACGCGCTGATGCCGCCGGCCCGCGGCCTTCTGGAGTCGCTCCTCCAACACCTTATTGCCCAGGATCGACTCAAACAAGGTGTGAACCATCTTGGCCACCAGCCACACCTTGGACACATCTTTGAGCGCCTGCATGCAGATGTTGATTCTCTCCTGACAGGTGGCCACGACGGAGGGAACGGAGGATCGCATTTGGTAGACATGCATGATCAGGGCGGAGAACAGACTATATACACTGGACCAGCAGTCAGCACGACGGCGAGCAACGAGGCATTTAGTCTACTTACATAAACGCAGGTGTATATCGGATTTCTTTGTGCGTCTGGAGGTTCTCGACAATCGATGTGATCATCCCCGCCGCTTGGAAGGCAATGGTACGCGACGGGTATGCCATCTCCTCGACGCGGTAGCTACTCGGAACCGAGGACGCCGGTGGCATGTGCGCTCGATGTAGCAAACAAAGGGTGGTACTGGTTGATGTCAGGTGGACGTTGCAAGCGCCAGGGGGGAAGGGGGGGATCTCACTAGTAGTTTGCATGGAGCAAACCGGCCCAAAAGTGATGCCGCTGGCGTTGCCAGCACACCTCTTTGGGACAGTTTTGAAGCCAGTCCGCCAGGGCCATATCCGAATGAGTCAAGTCCATCGCATTCATACGTCGGGACTTGGAGGCCACGGAGTATTGCTGCGAGAGGACCAGACCCATGATCTCGCAGAGTTTGACGTACTGGAGGAAAAACTGGACGTGGACGGGTTCCGGGGGGTACTCGGCCGCGATATCGATTTCATCCTCAATGAAGTCGTCTTCGGTCAACATGCCCACATCCGAGTCATCCATATTGATGCCGATCGGTCGTCCCAAGGCGACCGCCACGGACCGGTCACGCGTAAAGAGGGTCCACCAGATTCGCTTCCACAGCCTCTTGTCGGGCTTGATGAGTTGGGAGGATTCGACACTACCATTGATTAGAAATTGTCCGGCCGATCAACGGTGTCGAAGGGGAAGGGAAATACCTTCGATGCATGCCCGACCCTTGAGCCACCACCATGGCCACCCGAGTCCAGTAGAATACGTTCTTGGTCACGTCTAGGGAAGTTAAAGTTAGCATGGTCACGGTTCACTACATTGCCCCTCCACCAAGGGTTGCATCAAGGACAGAAGCTCACCTTCTGGCCCTTCCCAGTACCAGCCCAGGAGAACTAATGCTTGCACAATCGTGACACGGTCATCTTCGTAGTTGGCATCGTACAATGCCTTAGCCCGCTTGTAGAAGGTCATGGCGGCGGGGGTCGTCGAGCCGTTGGCATCCATGAGCTGGGGGTTGGTGCAGACCCTGGATCCGGCCAGGAGAATGGCTTGGAGAAGCAGCAGGGACGGCGGGTTTCTGGGATCCCGGTAGTGGCGCATGAAGCGGCTGCGGTTGATGATGGGCACGACGGGTGCCACCCACTTGAAGTAGGCATCGACCAGTTCATCGCACAGGGGCTTGGGCGGGAGCAAGAAGGCGCCCCGTTGGTGGAGGATGTCCAACTCCAGGTTATCCAAGTCGGTCAATCGCGCACGGGACCCGCGAATGTTGGGCGGCAGCGGATAGTGGACGACGTCGGTGGTGCCATGGCGGTCCTGCACCAACAGGGACAGATTGGACGACTCGCCGAGATACGCGACCCGTCCGGCCTCCTTGATCGGGGCACGGGCAAACTTGGGCTTCATGAACTGGGCATAGGTGGAATTCTTGGGATCCTCCGGGGCGGCCTGCGCTTCGGGGAGGGGGGTGGTAGAGGGCATCCCGTCGACGGCCATTTGATTGTTGGGATAACCAAAAGCATCCTTGGCACCCGGGGGGGCCTCGGACAATTCCCGTTGACTCGGAGGTTTGTCACTGCGCTCGTCGCTTCTAATGGGAAAGATGTAGGCCATCGAGTCAGTACTGCGCCGATGCGACCGATGCGACCGGTGGGGGAGGGGAATGGCGCTGGTTTGAAGACGTACCCGCTGCCCGGTGTTTCCTTGGACTTGTTCTGGTTCTTCTTGCGTTTCGGCGTGGGGATTTTACATTCGATGGAGAAGGCTACACAGTTGGTGCACGGGACACCCAAACTGGCAGCGTCGCAACGGACCTGGTGGAGGGGCAAGTGGTCAGCGACGTTCTTTTCCCTGCGTGGAACCATGAGAGGGGGAGGGAGCGACCGGTGACAACCGGTCGCACAACCAACACAAAGCCAAGCAACCGGAGAGAAAAGTGGTCAAGATAAAAAAAAAGAAAAGAAAAGCAAAAACGTACCTTGCGTGCATGGCAAGTCTTCACACAAAAGAAGACAGGTTAGCCAACGGTTCTACAGCATGGAAGGGCATGGTGGTTGCGTGATGGTATCATGGGACAGCAGCCAACAATGACAGGCAGCAGCTGTGAAGGTGCAAGAGAAGCCTCGGCACCTCGGCCCATCGCATGTCGCGTCGACCTCACAGGAACAGAGAATATGAGACGTACCTCACAAGCACGCGACGCACGCTGTCTATAGATAAGATAAATCGCAGTTAGCATCGAACAGGGTTGATTTTAAAATTTTTAAATCCCATCCCTTTCCACTCCAGAGCCTCGACTTGAGGCCTGGGGGGAAGTGCGCCCCATTCCCTCGTGCAGCCTCAGACCCCGCGACGAGCAGGGACAGCCTCCCCCTCATCTCTTCTTCTTCTTCTTCTTCTTCTTCCTTACATACTGGCAACCAGGGCAGGTGCTTCAAGAAGGCGAAAAAAGAAAGATGACTCACCTTCGAAAACTCATCTGGCCGTTGGGACCGGTGCGCACGGTAATTCCTGAAGTTCCGGTCGAGCCCGCAGTACTCGGGGCCGGGCTGGGTCGTGAAGTTGTAGAATCGTTGGTAACGTCTCCTGTTGTGCTCATGGCCAAAAGGTATCCATTCAGAGAAATCGGAACCGGGGGGGAGACGAGCGCGATGGGTTATTAAAAGGATTGCGGGGGGGCGCAGAGAGAGAGAGGGAGGGGGCGTGGTTTGGGTAGCGTCACGACACGTTCCAACAGGGTTCAAAAAAAGAGAAAACGAAGAAAATCAATGGATGGTCGAACAGAATAATTATAAATCGGAATTGGGACGAAAGTCAAACGTCGAGGAAGAGATGAGAAACCAGAAGAAATGCGGTGCAGCACACAGATGGAGATGGTGGAAAGAAGAGGAAAAATAATACAAGGAAGCGAAATTGAAGGAGTGGTGGTTGACTGCTGTTCCCTCGACCTCTTTGGGCGGTTGTGGCCTTTTTCTTCTATCGTCGAGTTCTTTTAGATATTTTATTCTTGTAGAATAACTGTTCTTTTTTAATTTTTTTTATTTTTTTCCTTTTTCTTTTTTTATTATTTTTTCTTTTTTTTTATCCCTTTTTGCGATTCGCGATAGGTTTGATTTAATATGATTCCCCCCTGTCCTGTGGTGAAGTAATCTGGAACGACGGGCAGCAGAGTGGGTTAAGGAACCTATGGCGACCTGGAGAAGGGTCAAGTTCCGGGGTGGTGTGTACAGGGAACACTGAAGCGAAGGAAGGAGATGGCGACAGAGGTGAGTTCAGAGGAAGAGGGGAAAGAAGAGGAGAAAATGGACCGGGATGGGGGAGAGTTCACGGTCAGGAACAGATCAAGATATTCCTAGTGGTCTAGAAGAATAGGCACGTCGTTAGTCTGGTTCTGCTGGTTCTGCGTTCAGTCAAGTCCATGATCATCTCGTTAGTCCACCATGATTCGAACTAACGAGTCACCAGGACTATCAATTCTCTGCCCAGAGACTAGGAAAAGGGAGATGTGGAGAAAGCTGCTTCTTTCCATACGATATACGCTGCTTTACCCCACGCTATTCCACTTTTCTTCCATTTATAACGTTTGCCACCAACCACCATTTGAACGAGGACAGCTTGATTGTCAGCCAAGCTACGAGTCCTATACTATACTATACTTAACCTAGGTATCAGCTGAAACTGACAGACGCTTTTCCTATTCTTACTCCTATTCTGATTCCCAGTCATCTCTATGTGGGGAAGAATCCATCCAAGAATCTACCAGACGATCGACTATCAAAAAGGAAAGCAGATCGTCACATCCCAAGAGGTCCTCACACAGACCGATGTTTACCCCGTGTCCTGATCCCCAGTCCCAGTCCGTCCTGACACTAACAAGTGATTCGACTACTCTGTACTCCTACTCCGACACTTCAAACGGCGGGATTCGGGATCCTGGACCCAGGATCCGCGCGCATCGTAGATCCAACCCAGGGGCACGAAACGTTCGAACCGTCTTGAGACAGGGGATGACAACCGAGTCTTGAACCTTCTACCCCCTTTGACTCTCTGTCGGTCTTCCACTTACAGAATACTCCGTAGAGCCGCTTAACGAAACGACTATAGTCTAACCAGGCTCGTTGTCTACGTACTCGGTACCTCGTACCTTGTCTCATGCACGACCCGCTCAGTCCCACGCGGAACGGGAGGGAAGAGGCGGCCTTGCAGACAGGATTCGAAAGAATCCTCCGGAGTATGAATGTGTCTTGATTTGGAAATTAGTTCTTATGATTACTATTATATTAGATTTACGAAGGATAGAAGAAAATCAGTTCCGACTGGCTCATCACACCCGGTTCTACCCTTGTCAGCAAACCAGGAGGATCTCTCCCCACACATCGTTATTTCCCCGAATTACCCCATGGATTCCCCAGATAATCTTATATTATTTTTATTATTATCTCCCTTTTCTCTATTTATCTATTTATTATTGTGTCATTAACGGGATAATACGGGTGGAATGGATCGATTTGCGCATGGGACCACGACGGATCCATATTTCCACAGCCTCGTTCAATTCTTTCGATCCATACATAGTCATATCCCTCTTCGTCTTTAGACCTATAGTTATAGAGTATACTTAGGCATTATACTATATATACAAGTACCTACCTACCTATTGAAAACTACTGGAGCGTACAACTACACCCTACTATCACCCTCTATGTACTACCCACCCCGCAATCCCCATCCACTCGAGCCTCTCCACCAGATATTTCCTTCTGACGCGTGGTGCTAAAGCACTACCTAGATATGAACACGATCTAGGCGGGACATGCATACAGACATACATCCATCCATCCATGTCATGTCGTCATAGGATGGATCATTCTCTCCATTTGTGATTGAGAAAGGGTGTGTGTCCGTGTGTATGGTGTGCCTGAAAAGATCAAGGTACCTGGGCTAGACCTATAGGTACTGACTCACTGTGTAGATTAAAGGTAAGCAAGCAAAAAGTAAACAGCTCGTGATGCCTCGGCTATTTGTCCCTCCCTCCCTTCATCCCTCCATCATTCCTCCCCTGCATACACGCACGCACGCCCACCAAGCAATGACATACCCCTCCACATGGATAATGGCACGTATATGCCGCAGACGAGAGAGAGAGAGAGAGAGACAGAGACAGAGAGAACCCTGTGCTAGTTGATGTGCCTGCATCTCGCCACACCGCAATGTACCGACCTACCTATATAAGGGGACGTGCTCAAGCCATGTCTCGCTTGGGGACCGAATCAGCAGAGTCGAGAGGCGGGGTAGGGTTTTATTTAATCTCCTCGACATAGATCATCTCCTAGACATAATCTATGTCTGACGTATATCACGTCGATAGAGGCGGGGGCAAACCAGCCCCTCAGGATTGGGTAAGATACTGTGTATCTAGTTTAGCTTCTTGGTGGCCAATGAGGTTATTTATGTAAGTGGTGGGATTTATTTTTTCGGTAAATATCTAGTATCTATAGCGGGACTCATATACACAGCGATCAAAAAGTCAAAAGAAAGGGATCAACAGAAGATAATTAGTGGGTAGAAGGGGGGGGGGGGGGGGGGGGGGGGGGGGGGCATGATGAATCAGTTCGGCTGTTTCCCCGTGGAGCCATCGTCTGCCGATCCATCCACGGTAACGACACCCTTGGCTGGAGACCCCAGATCGACGCCACTAACGAAGACCTCGCTGAGGAATTCCAGGCCGGCGACGAACGTGCACAGGAAGCTGGCGATCAGGAAGTGGCTGATGGTGGTGCCGATGTCGAGCCAGGAGCCCTCGTCGCGGACCATGAAGAAGAAGTTCAGCGTCATGACGTCCGAGATGGACATGACGACCATGAAGAGCGCGCTGGGCGCGACCTCCAGCCGGCGGTTGAGGATGCCCAGGTTGGCGCTGATGATGGCAAACGGGATCAGCAGCTTGAGGATCAGGAGCGCGCCCTGACTGAAGGGGCTGAACACCGGGATGAGCCGGGAGACGCTCTCGAGCGAAAAGGACGACACGGACGCGATGTTGCCGGTGCTGAAGAAGGCGGACTGGAGCAGGTAGAAGAAGAAGAGCGCCACGCGCGCATCTGAAACGCCAAGCGCCCGGTACCTGTACGCTTGGCCCTGCACGATCGCCGTCGCTTTGGGGCTCGGCTTGGGGGGCCCATCGGAGTCCTTGCCTTTCTGAGAATCGTGCGTCTGTGCCGGTGCCGCCGTGTGCTGGTACACCGCATGTTCCAGCCGAACCCACGTGATGAGCGTCATGCAGAACACGAAGTAGAAGAGCCCCTCCCATGAGATGGTGAGGATGATGAACGTGGGGGAGAAGGTTAGAAACAGGATCATCGATCGGTGGAGGTAGTGGCTGTTCGGGTACAGACGATGCAGGAAGGGCAGCATAAGCGACGCGACTAGAAACACTACCGTTAGCGCAAACGGCCGAAACACTCCGAAACACGAGGGCAAGGGAAAGTCAAAAGCCTGTCATCTGGACCAACGTACCGAGCACAACCCAGCCAACCACTTGGTTGCCCCACGGGAGACCCTGCTTCGCCTGGAGAGACAGGGCACTCGAACGTGTGACAATCAGGGCAAGCAGCACCATCCCAACCTATCGCACGTCAGTGGCGGTTCCGCCTAAACAAGGGAGCGAAGCCCGAGATGCCTCCTGGTAGGCTCCCTTACCTGGATTCCCATGATAGTCCGCGACCCACAGCGAGAGACCTCCTTGGATTTGCTCGGGGCATCTTTCGCGAGGATGGTGTCTTCGAACAGCAGGTACAGCAAGCCCGTGAAGAACATGAGCAGGGCACCATATGTGCTGCAGGAACACGTTAGAGAGTGGCGAACTTGCGTGTTGAGGTTTACAAGATCAACGCTTACATCATGTCAACATCCTCCACTTTGTTGGCGGACAGCAAGGTGAAGCTACTCATCAACAGGCAGCCGATCACCCATGACGCAGACAGCATGCCGTGATTCTTCACCACCTTGGTACCATACATGAACGGCCAGAACGCGCCGAGGATGAAGCAGACGGTAAAGATCTCGCGTTGAAAGTAGGATTGGACCTATACACCCGGTCAGTACAATGCCACCATCCGTGTGGTTGTGTTCCAACATACCAGTGCCTCCAGCACGCCCACGAAAATGACCATCTGCACCGCAAATGAGAAGTATCCCCGCACGGAGGTAACGTGGGAAAGCAGTATCTGACGACCCGCAGCCAAGGCCTTCCTCCGGGCAAAGACCTCTTCCCAAAAATAGACCGGGAACAAAGCGTAGAAGTAATATCGCCACGAGGACTGCTGGTACAGGAACACCGAAAAGAGCGCGACGAGGATCGACGAAAAGAAGATCGTGCTCGCCACCGTCCGGTTCGAATCCGAGGCACCGTGCAAGACGTGCAGATCGATGACGGTCGTCAACGCATATGCGATCCAGCCCAGGTACCCGAGCGTCACGATCGTCCGTAGGAAGAGCCAATCGTAAGTTTGTAGATAGCGCAGGCCTTCCAGCGCCGTTGCCAAGAGTGTCGCCGAGAGGCGAATGGACTCGTCATACGCGCCGTTCGCAATCAAAGTCTTAATTTCCTCCAGATGATCGGCCACCGAATCATCCCCCCGATCATGAAGGGGCTCAAATGGCGTGTACCGTAGCAGCGCGGCCTTCTTCTGCTCCTCCTTCACGCGGTACATTTCTAGGACCCCCTGGGTGTTTGCAAGTGCCGCCAGGGCCTTGTCCTTCGGGCCCGCTTGGAGATATTCCAATGGCAACTGACCCACGGAGTTGGTAGGAAAGTCCAGTCCAGCCAGGTAGGCCATGAGCGCCGCGACGTCAGCCTGGGCAACATCATTGCGGCGGACGGTGTCGAGTCCCCAATCCGCCGACACCCCGTCCTCATGTCCCGACACAGCACCGTCATGGACGTACTGCGGTTTGGCGACACCGGAGCCCCAGGCGACCAACGGCGTGCGAGTATTGTCCGGATGGCCATCACCATGGCTTCCGAAATCGCTCATCCCGTGGTCCGCGGTAAACACGAAAGCGGTCTTGTCATCGGCGTAGAAATCCTCCACGAGTCGCGTGATTTCCTGGACGCCCTTATCCACGACCTTGATGTTGTGCAGATACTCCTTGGAGTAGGGACGGTAGCCGTGGCCCGTCGTATCAAGCCCCAGCAGGTGCAAGAAGAACACCAGCTTATCCTGGCGCAACGTCGCATCCAGCGCGGGATCCTTCTTCGCCGCCGCGAAGAGCTCCTTGACCTTGTCAAACACCCAAATGTCGAGCTGCGTTGCATCCGACGTGAAGTCTTCCGCCTCCTCTCCATACGTGTCCGCATCGATCCTGCCGGGTTCCGCGCCCTCCTTGAACATGGGGAGGATGTCCGGGCTGCCCCAACTCCACGTGTGCCGACTCCGGTTGAAGACGCTGTCGAAATTGACCGGGTTCAGTTTCCACCCCGTCGTCACCGACGACACATCCTCGTATAGACCGGCGATCAAGGCGACGTGCCCCGGTCTCGATTCGGTGGGGACGCGCGTGTGGGAGATGCCGAAGGTCCCGTGGGAGAGAACGCGGGATCGAATGAAGGGCGCGAGGTAGACGGGCTCCGAGTTATCGACGTCGGCCGGTTCGTCCGGGTCCGGTAGCGCCTGGAAGGCCTTGTCTGCGCGTAACCCGTCGGCGACAAACAGGACCAGTCGGTTGGCTGGCGCATCGGCGTTGGCCTCTCGTTCGACCCGATACGACCTCATCCCGCTCACAATCGGGCTCACGAAGTAAATATCGAAGATCGAATAGGCGTAGATGAGGTGGAAGACCACCGCGAGGGTTAGAAACCACCCCCGACTGAGGCGAGCCATCGTGGGTTGATATCGGATATGGATCCCACGAAAGGGGAGAGACCCCAACTAAGGTAATGAATGGTCTTTGTCGGTCCGTCCAGTGATCACAACAAACAAGCGCAGTAATCACGAGAGAAAAGAACAGTAGACGGCGATGCACACAGACGATGAGCGGACAAGTTAGCCAATTGCCGCAGCATCCTCAATGCGACGAAGCAACAATCGACCTGGGTGAGTTAGTGATGTGACGGGGAGGAGAGATGAAGCAAAATAATTAGAAACGTTCCAGAAAGCAGAAAGCCAGTTGGCGCGCGCTCGAGGTCCGCGGTGGGCCAATAGGGGGTTCCGCCCGGGGGACCCTTGAGGCGGACCTGGCATTCAGGACTGTGGAGTCGACACCAC
The DNA here is from genome assembly GCA_002850765.1 of Aspergillus taichungensis. Classification (NCBI taxonomy): domain Eukaryota; kingdom Fungi; phylum Ascomycota; class Eurotiomycetes; order Eurotiales; family Aspergillaceae; genus Aspergillus; species Aspergillus taichungensis. Next base: position 52,033 of record KZ559606.1, read on the forward strand.
TTGATTTCTAGAATTCATTCATCGACAGATATACTCTGGAGCAGAGTTCTAGATCACCATGGGGCCAAATAGAATTGAGTCTACTAAATAGCACGGTGGATAGTGTGTAAGAAACAAGTCATGATCAATACGAACGTGGTATAGATTACGGTACAGCAATACATATCCCGTACCTGATCGCCAGGTCAGGCAGGCGGTGAGCGGCATCGAGGCTGACATGTGACGTGGACCCAACGGTCGGCAAATCCAGTGCGGTAACTCCGTATTGAGACTCTCTCCCCGACCTCATCATTACCACTTCTTCAATCTTCAATCTTCAATCTCGAGACGTCACTTTGCCTCCCGTTGCTGGACGCGGGTTATTGTTAAATCTTTACTGTTATTCTCTTCTCTCGGCATCTGTTCCTTTCGTTGATCCACTGTCTCATCACCGGATCCATTTGGGATTCTATCCATCCTACCCATTTACCTCTTGTCGCAATGGCGTCCGCACGGGGTCCACGATGGCAGCAGTTCTTGCAGGAACTCGTGATGGTGGCAGGCACCGTGAGCCCACACCGTCCTTTTCAGCAGCGGATTTGAATCGAGGCTAATACTGAGATACGGACAGTCTGCATCCGCATACTTCCTCATCCGTTATCTACTGTCCCGCGTCGACTTCGACCCCGAGAGTCAGAAGAAAGACGAACAGCGAAAGAAATCAGCAGCCATTCTACGGAGGCTGGACGGGTCCGAAGAGTCGGATGATGAGTCGCCACGTCGCGGTGGAAAGCGTCCCCGCCGGCAAAAGAAGGCGGAACTTACCCTGAACCAATACGAGCAGGCCGTCGCAATGGACGTGGTCGCCCCGGACGACATTCCCGTCTCGTTCGAGGATATCGGCGGGTTGGACACGATCATCGAGGAACTGAAGGAGTCCGTGATCTACCCCTTGACCATGCCGCACCTCTACGCCTCGACTTCGTCCCTCCTCACCGCCCCGTCCGGCGTCCTCCTCTATGGCCCCCCGGGGTGCGGCAAAACCATGCTTGCGAAGGCCCTGGCGCATGAAAGTGGTGCTTGCTTTATCAACTTGCACATCTCCACCTTGACCGAGAAGTGGTACGGTGACTCCAACAAACTGGTCAACGCCGTCTTCTCGCTGGCACGGAAGCTTCAGCCTTCGATAGTCTTTATTGACGAGATCGACGCGGTGCTGGGCACGCGGCGGAGCGGCGAGCACGAGGCCAGCGGCATGGTCAAGGCCGAGTTCATGACCCACTGGGACGGTCTGACGTCGGCGAACTCCACGGGGGAGCCGCAGCGGATCGTGGTGCTCGGCGCCACCAACCGGATTCAGGACATCGACGAGGCCATCCTCCGCCGGATGCCGAAGAAATTCCCTGTGGTCCTCCCTCCGGCGCAACAACGGCTCCGCATCCTCAGCCTGATCCTCAAGGACACCAAGATCGACCGTGAGAACTTCGACGTGCACTACCTGGTCAAGGCCACGGCGGGCATGTCCGGCAGCGACATCAAGGAAGCCTGCCGCGACGCCGCGATGGTCCCGGTGCGCGAACTGATCCGACAGAAGAAGGCAGCCGGACTGCAGATGACGTCCGTCGACCCGAACGAGGTCCGCGGTCTGCGGACGGAGGACTTTTCGGCTCGTGCAGGGAGCATCCGGGCGATCCCCGCGCCGTCCCAGCTGCCGACGACTCTGTCCAGCAAAGCCAATTCAGAGAAGGAGTGGAGCACGGAGTCCGAGGGCGTATCGGAGGGGGAAACGCGGCCGTCGACCGATATGGCCGAACCGCCGGAGTAAGGCATTATTAATTCACAAGGGGTGTGGGATCTCCTGTCTATAACACATGTACACAGCACGCGGGGTGGCGTTTGTTGGATATAATACCAGTTAGCTTGTCCTGATCAATTTACGACCTGACTTGATAGAGATGATTATGTCTTTTGTATTGTCTGGGTGCTTCAATCTGCCTGATATAGTCTAGATCCGTCTTGGATACAGATAGGCTCATTACACCTGCTTACACGAGCCACGGCGTGGGGTTGCAGTTCCGCTTCAGCGGCTATACTACCTACGTACATGTCCGCGAGACGCCTGCATGAGTGGCCTAACAGCCCTACAACAATCAAGGAATTTATAGATAATTTCACAAGAGAAATTAAATAATCTCTTCGATCGTTTGAGTAAAGAACCGCAGAATCGGTCAGGAAGAACAGTCCCACTCCGTCTAGAAATCATCCCAAAACGGCCGTGAGACCACGTGATCTATACATAGCCTGACCAATTGGCTCTGTGATATTGGGACGGTCAATTGCAATCCTCGCAATTCACATCCAGTTGAAGTTGTCTCTATTGTGCAGAGTATGTGGAGATATACTCCAGTCTCAGGATTCTAAATATAACATTCATATATCATCCATACGGTGTCGATCACCGCAGGCGGGCTGATTGCGCGGGTTCACTTAGTCAGGATTCTGGAGGCAAGACTGACTGTCTGTCTCCCTCACTCACCTTTGCTTCTCCGCTTCATCCATTCCTCCTCTCCTCTCTACTCCTCTCCTCCTCAATTCTCTCTTCTTTCTCTCCTTTTCAATATTGACTCTCCTGGTGATTCTTGACATAATTCCACCCTCCAGGATACTCGCCCTCTCCCTTCATCGACCACCTGCCTAGTGGGCCGCGTTAGCCTCTCCCACTAACCATTCCCAACCGGTCCACCGTCGTCCTTACCCTGCACTCTCCTTATCTTCCTGTCCCTTCATTACGTCGTCTGGCGGCTGGTTTTCGTTCTTTCAACTCAACCGCACTACCAAATCCTTTCGCTTACTTCTCTAAATCATACCTGGCGCCTTTCGATCGTACCGTTCTTTTTGCAAAAAGGACCGGAAAGAACAGACATCAAAAAAGAAATAAGGCAAGGAAAGGACACGGATGCGATTCGAGGCCTGGATGACACATGTCCTGTCGTAGGGACCTCCGATGGCAATCCGTGCCTTGGCGATCTCATCTCACTCCGTCAGGTCTCGTCAGGGGGGCTGAACATACCACTCGTCTTAAACCTACCTCTTCCTCCGGTCGCCAGGGATGAGTTCTCACCGACCGGCCTCCACCACTCCGGGATCGAGCACCAATACCTCCTCGGCCATTCGCTCCCGCACCCGCCGCCTGGTCTCCTTTACCGAGGACGAGGATGACGACGTGAATGGGAAGCCGCTGCAGTCCTCGGGGCTGTCCTTTCTTTCCCCCGACCTGCCCCCGACGCGCTCCGGCCGCTCGACCCCCTCCTCCCAACCCTCCCGCGGCATCTCCCCGGTTCCGATGAGCCACCCCTCGCGGGCCACCTCTCCACCCAACCGTGCCTGGTCCAAGGATTCTTTAGGTGCGTTTTCGTGCTAATCCACCCCTTCCAATGGAGCTGGAGCTGAGTTGTCGGGTCCTCCCGTAGGATTTCTCGATTCGTCGTGGTCGTCCCTCCAGAGTCTAGCATCGTCGTTCCTCGGCAGCGACGTCGCCCATCCCCCCCCCAACGGAGACCCCCGGGGTCACGTTCGGAAACCCTCTCGTCCGGATCCGTATTCGAAAGCCCCCACGCCCGCGTCGGCGTGGGGTCCATCCGCCCCCGCGTCGCCCGAGATCGGAGCTGGGACCCAGGAAGAACGACGAGCGCTGGTGCAGGCGAAGAAGCGGGAGGCGCTGTTGCTGGCCGATCCGGTTCCAACATGGAGCGGGGATCGCCGACACAAGAGACGAGATTCCTGTGACCAGACCGGGCATTCGGCAATTGATCCGGAGCAAGACGAGGAGGCTCTAGCCTACATCCACCATGTGCAGCCGACGGACAGCATCACAGGCGTGACCATCCGATATGGCTGTCAACCCGCAATCTTTCGGAAAGCCAACGGATTCTGGCCGAGTGACAGCATCCAAGGCCGCAAGACCGTCCTCCTGCCGGTCGAGTCCTGCACCGTGAAGGGTCGACCGATCCCACCGCCGGCGCCACCATTGAATGGTAACGGCGTCGAGCGAGATTCGTTGGAAGACCCTAAGGGCAGCTCGATTGTGCCGTCGACGACCTCGGGCGAAAGCACGCCGCAGCACGCTTCGTTCCCGGAGACGGCGGTTGAAGCCGAGGCGGATCGAGTCTGGAAGCACGAATCCTTAGTGCAAATCGATGGGTTCTCCGCTCCGGTGGAGATCGGCCGCGTCCCCCGGAGAGCCCTTGGGTTCTTCCCCCGGACTCGGCGGAAATCGGTGTCGGCCACGGGCTCTGCCCCCCCGTCGACCTCTGCCCGAGAGCGAACAGACACCACATCCACTTCCTCATCACCCATAGAGCCGCCATCGTCTGCATCCACCCCGTCGGGGATCCCGTCGTCGCCGGCTGCGTCCCGGGCCACCCAGTCGCCCCTATCCGGTGGACACCGTCGTCAGCGGAGCAATATTCAGCTCACCGTGCCGGGAGTTGGCACTTTGGATCGCAACGCAACGGCCCCCGGGCCGGCGCCCGACGGGCTGAGCAAGTTCTTCGCCCAGCACCTGCCTACGTTGGCCCCACCCACGCCGGCCCCGGACTTTCGGGACTCCTCCGAATATCTCTCGACCTCGATATCGAACGCAACCACGGGGCTGGAGAATCTCGGTGGCGCCTTTGAGGGGTGGATGCGCAAGGTGACCACGCGCGCGAAGAACAGTCTCGGAGAGCTCCAGCGGGCGCAGAGTTATCAGGCCAGTCCTCCGGGTCGGTCGGGTGGACGACGCGGGGATTTGATCGAACTGCACGACGGCATTGACACCCGGACCCCGTCACGGGGCTCGGCGTTCCTCGCGGACCCTCGCGGACGGGCCGATTTCAACCGCAGCAGCTCCAGCTTCCACGATGGAGCGACGCGGCGCGGGTTGTCGAACCCTTCGTCGACCAGCACGAGCCGGACTCGTGTGGGAGACCGGTACAAAGACGATTAGCCGTTCGCACTCTTTTAAAGCAACATGGTCGATTATTCTTGGCCACACACTCATTTCCGATATCCCCGCCTGGGCTCTGTACACTGACGGCTTTTCACGAGCTTTTTGCGACACTCCATCCCTTGCACGCATAGCGTAGCGGCGCGACAGGATCTTACTGTTGGCTTTTTGTCATTCATTGTATTCCGGGGATTGTATGTGGTTCCCGTTTCCTTTCAATTCTTGTATCTATCTCTTTCCTGTTGTGCGAGACCATCCGATAATTGGGTGGTGGATTTTATATTTCATGGCGATTGGACGCATCCAGAGATGGCGATAAGCATAGATTAGAAGCTAATGTACTGTTCATATTCAAGTGTGCATAACTAACCTTATCACGTCGACGTGGACTAGTTCACCGACACCCCGCACTTACTCCGTAGTAGCTTCTCCATGTCATGATGTCCACCATCTCGAAAGAGTAAGTGGCCCAAGATAATCCGGGTAGAACATAATCAAACAAACAAGACAAGACACATCACTAGACAAAGCAAGTCCAGCCTATGACCTTATCCTCGTACATGCCATCCGCGGCGGCTATTGCTCATCCTGTGTACCAATCAGGGCAAAGCCTTTGGTGTCTTGTTGTGAGGTATAATCCGAGTAATAGTTTAATCCTAGTCGAGTTCGAGGAATAGTCAAACTTTGAATAGTAGAAGTCGACTAGGATGATGTGACAGCGGTGACTTATCAAAAAGCAGAAAAGGGACATGATGATGATGCTATTATAGCACGACTGGCTAAGAACCAGCCTGGTTGGTGGCTTGTCTATCAAATCAACCACATCGAATAGAATCGCCCCGAATAAATACTAATACTAAACTTAGTTTCGATTGAACCCCGCCCTGACGACTGCTTGATGTTGATTGATGTTATTCGTTCAATTTTATTTGTTGATTGAAGAAGGGTTTATAATTGTTGACTTGCCCCGCCTCTCTCTTCTCTTTCTCTCTTTCTTTCTTTCTTCCTCTCCTCTTTCTAATATTATCTCCCCTTCTATTTTACCTTGGTGTCATTCTCATTCATTGTTAAACGCATAATCTTAATCAAGTTCAGTACTATTGTATTCACCATGGGCGTCACCAAGACTCTCCTCCGCGAAGGCAACGGCGTGGATATCCCCAAAAAGGGCGACACCGTAGCCATCCACTACACCGGCTGTCTGCACGATCCATCCAGCGCGGACAATCACTACATGGGCAAGAAGTGTGTATTCATCCTTGTTGGAGGGTTCCTTAGACTGATGACTCGATGTGATAGATTCGATAGCTCTATCGACCGCGGCCAGCCGCTGACTACTGCCATTGGGGTTGGGCGGGTGATCAAAGGTATTTATTGATATTGGTCTCAGGCGGTGTTGGATGGAATGCGCTGATGTGGATGTAGGCTGGGATGAAGGCGTGCTCGATATGAGTCTGGGAGAAAAGGCCATCTTGACTATCGATCCGTGGGTTTCCTTTCCCTCTCATCAGATTTAATCTGGTTATGTTTCCATGGATGAAATGCGCTAACGTAAAGGCAGCGAATACGGATATGGTAATCGGTATGCGTCCCTTTCCTCAGTCTTTTGTCGCATGGTCTCGAATAGTGATGTTAACCTCCAACAGTGGCTTCCCCGGCTTGATTCCCGCGAACTCGACTCTGGTGTTGTAAGTGTCCATCCGGCTGTCCATCAGCATAAACTGACTGAAAGCCACAGTGAAGTCGAGCTCCTCTCCATCAACGACAAGACGGTATAACGTATAACGGGTGTTGTGAGTATCGAGATCGAGTATCGAAGGGATATGTGAAACGACAAAGCAGTCACATAGCCGTATGTAGCAGGTGAAAAAGACGTAGGCCGTGGGTAATGTCAATGATCAAACCAAACTCAATCCGCGTATTCGCATGGTAGACATATCAAATGCCACCGTAAGACCATATCTCCCCAACCAGAGAACATCCAACCAGCCTGGCTGCAAACCCCCAGTATCTCTCCTCCCCAATCCCCAAAAGTATAAACCCTCACCCAGCAGCCAAAACAGTCGCAACAACATACTCCCCATCATGCGAAATCGACAACCTCCCCAACCGATCCGGCTCCCCCTCCCCCCTCCCCAAATACACCACCTCCGGCGCACCCCTCACCCCACCCTTCTCCTCCCCAGCCCTCACCAACACATCCTTCCACCCCAGACTCGCCGCGCCCCCCGGCGCCGCCTTGCGCGCGGCCTCCTTCGCAGCGAACCGTCCGGCTAACCAGCGGGTCATGTCGCCCGACACGGGGAATTGAGGAGGGGTGTCAGAGTCATTCTTGTTTTTATCTCCCCCAGCTGCTGCACCAGAAGACGAAGAAGATGAAGAAGAAGGGGGGGAAACAGGAAACAAGCCAAATCGGGCGCGGAAATCGCGCTGCTCCTGATCGTGTAGAATGCGACGCGTGAAGCGCGTGAGGAAGCCGCCTGGGCGGGTGACGAGGCGGGTGATTCGGGGGAGGTGGACGATGTCTGTTCCTAGGGTTAGGGGGAGGGGGAAGGGGATGGGTTTTCTCATTCTGTTTTCTTTGTGTCCTTGATTTTCTTGTGGTGGGGTTGTTGGAGAGGAGGGTGTCAGGTCGGTAGGTACATTGACTGTTTTAAGTGAGCGTGGTTGGAGTCGGTGACTAAGCGGGGTTGAGAGTTGGTAGTTAATCATTGCAGGTAATGGTTTCTTTTATGTCTACAGGGTGGATTGAGCTGGTTGGTATTGTAGGTTCGAAATGTCAATGGGGATTTCTTGGACTATCTTGTGTCATGGTGATTTTGACGGCGGCATGACCAAATAGTGCAGAGCTACGAGATACAACTTTAGCTGCCAATCAGGTTCTAACCCAGACTACATCAATACAATCCAGCTACCAATCGAAAAGTTAAAAGCAATGCACCTGAGAAACTCATTTGGTGTATACCTCTATATGTACAGATCACACACCTCACCACCGGCAACAGCAACAGCAATCACCAGCAGTCGGTCCAACACCGCAGAACGAAGGTCATCCCATCATCCCTCCACACATCCATCACGCACGGAAAGTGCGCTCGTCGTGAATCGCAAGTGTCGAGCTCGTTTCAATCAATGACTGTGGGGCCGTTCGTCCTCGGTTCGTTCCTCGTGACGGAAGGAGACGGTTTATTTTTTCTCTTCGCCGTTCACTTGCTTCATAAAGTCTCTGTTCAATCGTCAGTCACCATTCTCTGAATGATACGTGTGTCTTTGGTTGCTGGCTCTCAATCGCGAGGTTCTCCCTTCGTTCGGCTCCGCTTCTCCGAAACGGAGCGTCGAACTGAGGGTTGTCCATGATGGTGATATGTTGAGAGCCATAACAGCCCTGTAATGCGAATAAAGTTCAAAGAGCGTAAACGTACTGGATGAAAGTCTCCTCATCCTTAGACTCCGCCTGGATGGGGGGAGTGGCCTGCTTCTTCTCACCACCGCCGCGGGTGGCAAGGAAGACACCACCGAACATGGAGCCGAGGACACCCATGGAGAGCTGTTACATATGTTCGTTAGCGAGCGATCGAATTGGCAAACGACCAATGGGTCGTGTGGTGTCGACCGACAGGCCGGACCGGCTATCCACAGAAATTGGCGGACAGGGAGGTGGAAGACAGATGTGACCGGCAGACAGCTGGCCGAGGCAGGGAGACGTACGAAGTGAGAGCCGACCTTCTTGCCGGCGATCTGGTAGTAGACGACCATGTTGACTGATTGGGGTGGGGAGTGACGAAGAGGGGAAGAGGAGGAGTGACGAGAGGATGGATGAAGACTTGACGGACTCCTCAAAGTCGGGTTCGTTTGGACTGAGTTCCGTCGCGGCTCGGATTGGCCTGATTGGGTTTAGCGCAAAGATAGCTTAGTCATTGATGAGATAATATACAGGTCATGTGATGTTCCGGGAGTCCCCGGGGTATACGGGACGATCATCGTGCACTACTTTGAAGACTAGAGGCTGTTTTACTGTTGATTTTGTTTTTTTAATGTATTATTTTAGTTGCTGGGATAGAGATTATAACTGAGTAAGAAAGAAAAGACAGACCAATTCAGAGATATCCACGGTCAAGTAGACGAGAACCAAGGAACTCGGCCAGTCGACGATGTGATGTAATTACTGCGTGCGGTCATTCCCCTCACATCTCGACCGATTTAAGATGTAATATATTATAGTCCGAGCTTAGCTTGTGGATTTTTCCTCCTCTTATTTTTCTTCTCTTTATTTCTCCCTCTTACCTATATCCTACAGTTCATACCTCTCTCTGATAATCAGAAGATAGTCACCATGCTTTGGAACTCTCCCAACGAGGAGACTCCCCCAGAGGATCCAAAGCCGATCCCTCGCGAGAACCTGCCTCCTCAACTGCAGCAACTCGTCGATCACGATGACAGGACTTTCTACGATGATATTTACGGTCCCTAGTATGTCCCTCTAGTCACTGTCAAACGGTATCGGTCATATCATATCATAGAATCCCCGCACAGACATTCCCCGCAAGATGACGACCATCATCTATACATTCCCAACACCGTCACATCAACCCACTCCACAAGCCATACATATCTACCCATACATATCTACCTATACATGCAGCTCATGAAGAAAAATCAGACTAACACCAAAAAGCTCCATAGACTCAACAGACACCCCCTACCGCTACGCCGGATACGCCAACCGCCTCCGCACGATCCTCCTCTCCGCCCACCGCTACGTAGCCTACACCTCCGACATAGGCGAGTCCTTTCGCCCCGTCTCGCACCCCTACCTCGTGCGCTCCGCCTACGCCATCTCCTGGACCTACCTCCTCGGCGACGTCGCCCACGAAGGCTACAAGGCCTACCTGCGGAACCGGGACGTGCTGGCCCCGCCCTGCGAGTCCTACAAGGATGCGGCCTCGCACGGGGACGTCGTCCTCGGCATGGCCACGGGGAACGTAGCTGGCTCTTTACGCCCGCAGTCGTCGGGGGCGACGCCGCCGCAGGAATCGCTCACGCCTTGGCCGGCGACTTCCATCCCGCTGATCGAAGATTACCGCGTGGTGATGGCTAAGCGGGCGGTGTTCCAGGGTCTGGCGAGTATGGGGCTGCCGGCGCTGACTATCCATTCGGTTGTTAAGCATTCTGGGCGGATGCTGAAGGGGTATAAGAGTGCTTTGCTGCGCACGTGGACGCCTATTGGGGTATGCATTTACTTCCACCTTTCCCTTCCCTCCGCTCCCCCCTGGTCTCTCCAGAAAGAATCCATTCTAATGATGATGATAGCTCGGCCTCGCAATCGTCCCCTTCCTCCCCTACATCTTCGACGAGCCCGTCGACCACGCCGTGCAATGGGCCTTCCGGGAGGGTATCCGCGCGTACGCGGGCGACGACGCCGTGCGCGCGCTCCCCCCCGCGCCGCATACGCCTGACAAGGATTCGACGACGCTGGTCCGATTGCTGCATGTGGAGCAGGAGAAGATCAATAATCATGGTGGTGCCGGTGCCGCTCCCGATGCTAGTGCTAATGCGAGTATCTCGTGGGAGGAGTACAAGGCGGAGAAGAAGCGCATGAAGGAGCATCGGATGAGTATGAGGCAGCGGGAGGGTGGTGGTGAGGGGGGCGTGTTGGGGATGTTGCAGTCTGGGTGGGGGTCTGTGTTTGGGGGGAAGAAGGATGATCGTGATCATGATGGTTCAAAGGGGGGGAAGTCTGATTAGATGTCATCACTCTTTTTCTTCTTCTGTTTCTGTGTATACATACCATTTGGCATTCATTTCCTGGTTTCTTTTTTTCTTTTTTTATACTACTTTCTCACTTCATACTCATACTCAGACTATACTCATACTAGCAATATATATTAAATACTCCCCAATATATAAAAGTCGGGTCAAAAAGCCACCCACTTGGAAAAAAACAATCAATAACAAAATCAAACTATATTGACATGACATCCATGCGCAAAACACGGTCATTCGCTCTACAGCAACTATACATCTGTACAAAACATAACAAACAAGGTAGCCTTCAGGAAAGAAATCGGAAGGAAAGAAAAAAGGATAGGAAAAGGGGGAGGATGACATCACTCGTCAGATATACCTACCACCCAACCATTAAAGCAGAGCAGAGGAGTAGTAAGTAGTAGTAGTAGGAGTATGGGGACTTCCGAAAGTGGAGAGTAGATAGGAAAGAATGGGGAGAAAAAAAAAGTATAATGATTGCGGTGTTAGGAGGTATTCGCTCGGTAATCACCATCAAATAAGATGTCGAGAAGAAGAAAATTGGCTGTATAAAAAAAAAAAAAAAAAAGAAAAGTCAAAAACATAGGGGGAATAAGAATTGAAGAAGAAAGGATGGATGGAAAGAAACATCTGGGAGAAATGACAAAATCACGCGCCCAGGACGGGATCATATTCAGGTTCGAATATCATCAGTTTGAAGGCCAGTAGACGAGTAACTAGATTCATCCCGTGGTCTACCCGCGCGTTTCATGGACCCACAACAATCAATGTTCCATGTCTCGGTTGGCATTCTGTCTTCGTCCCTTGTTTGTTCCTTTTTCTTTTTCTTTTTTTTTTTTTTTCACTTTTATTTAAAAAGGTTCATGTCAATGAATCCAGGCAGAGGATTAGTTCCACCCCAGTGAATTCTCCGCCATGACCGGCGCACTGATCATCCCGCGGCTACTTTGGCTGTTGGGTGAAAGACGTCCAGCCGCGTCACGGCCCTCGCTCTGCTGGTCCACGGTCGAACTCGAGCGCTGGTGCAACTGGCGCTTCTTGCGGTAGCGACGCGCCAGCCAGAACATACCCGCGCCGTAGGCCGCGGCACCGGCCACCACACCACAGCCGATACCCACGGAGCTGGCCTTGGTGGAGGAGCTGGAGCTCGCCCCGGCATCCCCGGAATCGGTCTGAGAGTCATCCCCGTCGGAGGAGCCATCACTGCCACCGTTGCTGGAACCCGACTGGCCGCCGCTGCCGCTGCCGCCGGCGGCGGGTTCGCCGCTCACCAGCAGGGGAATGGAAGGGTCGATCAGCGAGAATAGCCGCTTCTCGGATTCCGACGGCTGCTCGTAGAGCGGGGAGATGGGGTTGTGGAGGTACTTCCGCAGGGTGTCGATCTGGTCCCAGGGGACGTACGCCATCGCGAGCGTGGTCAGGTAGCCATCGCGCGCTTCGTTGCCGTACGGCTGGATCGCGAACATGGCCACCTGGTCCGCCGCCAGTCGCAGGGCGTGTTGCAGGCCCAGCGGGATGTAGCGGAAGATCTGCGACGAGGACATGGTGTGGGTCGCCACGAAGTCGTAGGACAGCTCGCGCGTGAAGCCCAGCTGGATCAGGGTCGAGTTCTCCGGGATGTTGCCAAACGTCGGCGGCGTGATCGATCCCGGGAGCGCGGTCGGCTGGCTGTTGCTCTCGCTGGTGGTCTGCGTGGCCCCGGGGTCCTGCACCGTGTGGGTCTGGGTCTCGTAGATGATGGTATTGTCGACCCAGTCATCGGTGTCCGAGGAGGTGGGCTTCGGGGCCTCCGTGGTCTCCGGCGGCGGCTTGGGGGTTTCGGTGGTTTCGGAGGTCGAGGTCGGGGTCGGGGTCTCCGTGCTCGTCGACGACGGCGGGTGCGTCGGCGGGGCGGTGGACGGGGCACTCGTCGGGGACCCCGGGCTGGTGGGCTTCGCCGTGGGCTTGGCCGTGGGAACGGCGGTCGAGCCCCCGGTGGTCGATCCATGCCCACCGGCGCCCTCCGTCGAGGACGCACCACCGGGGGTGGTGGTAGGAACACTCGGGCTGATCAAGGTGAACGGCGGGAATCCCGTGGACCCGCTGGGCGCACCGGGGAAAAGAGCGCTCGAGGTCGCGGCGCCGGGGGGGAGGGTGCTGTGGGGACCGGGTGATTCCAACCCCGAGGTCCATCCCAGCAGCGAGCTCATTTCGCTCGGCAGGTTGAAGAGTCCGGTGGTGGACGACGGCGGGACGCTGGTGGGGGTGGCCGACAAGCCCGAGCTCGAGGCATTGGTGGAGGGCGCGTGGGTAGCGGACGAGGACGACGTGTCCGGGTTGAAGAGATCGGTGAACGCGTCCAACAGATTGCCCGTGCTCCTGGAGGAGGACGCCCCGGGAGTCGAGGTCGATGGCGCCTTGGTCGTGCTCGCATCCGCGGTCGACGACAGGGGGGCCCCGGAACTCGGCGAACCGGTCGAACTGCTGTCGCCAAAGAAGTTCTTGAAATCATCCAGGAGCCCACCGTCAGTCGACGACGCGGTCGGGTGGACCGACGAACCGGACGCGGCCGAGGAGGCGGGCTTGGAGTCGGACGCGGAACTGGTGGCGCTGACGGAGTCCGACGAGCTGGTGTCGCCAAAGAAGTTCTTCACGTCGTCCAGGAAACTGCCGTCCGTCGACTCGGGGGTCGCGGTGACGGACGCGCTGGACGCGGCCGAGGGGGCGTGCTGGGAATCGGACGAGGCTGCCGCCTTGGAATCGGACGAGGGAGGGGGCTTGGAATCCGACGTCGTGCTACTGGCCCCCGTGGAGTCGGTGGAACTGCTGACGCCAAAGAAATTCTTGACATCGTCTAGAATGCCGCCGTCCTGGGACTCGGTGGCCGGGGACGACGACGAGGACGCCGGGGCATCGGCGCCCTCCTTCTTCGCCGTTGGCGCGTGGTGCGTCGTCGAATCGCCCGGGGCGAGTTCCTTTTCGGACGAGGCGGGCAGGGTGTCTTTGTGGGAGGTGGGCGCGGCGGGAGGCGCCCCCGGTCCGACGATGGTGACCACATTGGTGGTGGCCGAGGCGATGGTGGCGCCGGCGGGCAGGGGACCGGAGATGGTGTGCGTCTTGCCGTCCTTGTCGATGGACAGGGTGACGACGACGGCCGGGAGAGTGGTCTCGGTGGGCGGGGGCGGCGGTGGGTTGGCTCCGGTGGTCTTGGTGCCCAGACCGGCCTTTTCTAGGAAATCGTCCAGCGGCTTTCCCTCCTCCGATCTCTGGTAGTTGATATATCGCTTCATGTGTTTGGGAACGAATCGACGCTTCATGGCGTGGGCGTCGGGGGCTTGCTGGGCGGCCACCAGCTCCAGACCACCCACGGACAGGAAGACCGCGAGCAACGAGGCGACGGACGCGACCATGATGGATGTGTATCAAACGTCCGTCGACGAGGGTAGCGGGGAAGAAACAATCAGTCAACAAGAAAGAGTGGATAGAGCGCAGGCTCCGTCTGATGACCCGAAAAAGAAGAAGATATTCCCCCGTAACGAGATCCAACCGTTCAAATGTAACCGACGACTATCGAACTCGCGATTGCATGGATCCGGTGGTTGGCACAAGAGGAGGCAAGGTGATACTGGCGAGGCGGATTTGTGGATATGCACGTCCCAGCCTAGCGATTGGGTCTTGATTTCCCCTTTCAGCACCCAGAGGATGACTGGGTAGACGATCGTCGGACAATTACTCGGACTTGGAACGAATCTGAGAGGAGCAGGCAACCGATCGAGAGGAGGTGTGGTGGAGACGCGACGGTCAAAGTTCTGGGGAAGAGGTGCAGTAAACAATGAAAGAGCGGCAGGGGACGTGGTAAACCAACGGAACCCCTTTTGAAGAAACGAATGTATAAAATGCAGTAAGGAGTGAAGGGATCTGAAGACCTGGCTGTCAGATACGAAATAAAAAATAAAAAAAAATTCAAATCCAACGGTAAGAACGAAAGGAAGGGTTGGGGTGGGGGGGGGGGAAGAGAAGAAGGAAGGGGAGGGGAGGGAAGAGATGGTGGAGATATACATACTAGGTTAGGTAGCCAAGCGGGCGACCGTAGGGAGAGCGAGAGCGCGAGAGCGAGAGAGGGAGACTTGGACGCAAGGAGAGTCCAGCGTGAGTTGTAGACGCAGAAGGGTGAACAGTGATAGGCTACGTCAACAACAACATCCACACAACTCCCACATCTGGAATTAACAAAAATCAATCAATCCAAACCAAAACGATGAACGAGAGGAAACGAAGAGAGAAGAAGAAGAGAGGAAAGAGGGAAGAGGGAAAAGAAGGTGAGAGAATGAGTCTTGCATAATAGAAGGAGCCTGATTCTGGATTAGTCTCGATGGCGCAGTTTGCTGTCTGTAAATCAAATCAATCCAAGTAAATAAAAAGGGGAAAGAAAGAAAGAAAACGAAACGAGTGGCTGGTCCGGCCTGAGGCCACCCCCACCCTTATCCACACGCACTTGTTCTCCACTCGCCGTCCTAATTATAATCAGAATCCAACCATCATCGCCATGGCTGCCCGTCGACTCGATCGCTTTCTAGCTTGCTTTTCCCTCCACCTCTTTCCCTATCGGTCCGACCTCACAATGCAACAAAGCGCAAATTCGCGTAAACTAGATCAGACGCTAATACAACTGGGTTCGGTGTCTAGTCTCTTGACTATGGAGGACTCTACAGAGTACTACTCCTACAACGGACTCTCGACGACGAGTAAACTTTCTATCGGTCACGGTCTAAACCGAGGTGGGTTGGCCTGCACGGAACTTTCATCACGGTGACCACACCCATGTTGAACATGGCGCACGATGAACCATCAGGACCAGAAGATCAGAAAAGACCCGAGGCATCCCCGCACCGAAGAGCAGAGATCACCGACGAGCCAAGCACATGTCCTCGAGGTCGTCATGGATTGAATGGAAAGGCTGCAGACGGTGACACGGGACGGAGTTCCTGATCCAGAGTATTATTGACTCTGTAAGAGTACCCCGTAGGTACGGAGGATATGGTCTGCAGCAGGCCGTGCCTATTTGGATCGACAATTCTAGAGGATAGGCGGGATCGAATCTTGAGATGGCATCCACCATCCACACCACCCACGGGGGCCACTATACTGATCGAGAGAATCAAGAGACTGGGGACAATCAGGACCGTGCTACTCCTACATTCTGGGATGGAATGCATGACGGCAACAATTTCCATTTCCTCATGATCTTTCCCTCTTTTCCCTATTTACCCCGGGGGTTCGCAATCAACCGAGATTGTTGGATAAATTCTTCCCACTCAATTCTTGTCCCTCCGTCATTTCTTTCCTTTTTCTGTCCACCGACAGACTCTATTAGATTAATTTTAATAATGTGCAATTTCGACTCAATAATCAGAGCCAACTGCCGATCTGTCGCACATCGCAATTAAAACCCGCCCGCCCGCGCCAACCTGTCAACAGCCTGGCTGGTCTAGACCAACCAGCGTCATCTTTTTCCGTGGCGACAGTGGATGTGCGTGTCTGTAATTTTTCCATCTCTCATGTCAGGTCCATTGCCTTCCCCTTTCCTCCGTCATTGAAAGTAAGACTGTCTCACTTGGCTACCCTGACATCGCAGTTCGCCAATTGCCGGGACTATGCCAGCCATCGGTGAAGACTATCTATTCAGTATTGAGGATCTAGCGAGAGACACCTGATCCCATCGTCTCCCTCGAGCAGACTAGAGGACACGCCAAGCCACCGTCTGGACGAATTACTTGTTTTGGCACTCCTGGCCCGGTGCTAAGAACACTTATCGATTTGTCTTGGTTGAACTATATCGATTCGGGATGGAGTTGGAATATGGACGATATCCGAGAGAAGGATATGGATAGTGAGAGAAAGATACAGGAAAGGATACAGAGAAGATAGAGAGAAGATAGGAGATAGCCTCAGACTGACATGTGTCTCTCGTCTGTTTCAGACTCCATCTTTCATCCCTGGGACCACTTGTCTCAACGCCAACATTCCTCACGCTGCAGCTGTCTCGGAAATGTCAATCAATCTCAGTTGTTCCCTTCTTCTCCAATATCCTCCTTGATCCTCGTAGATAAACCAGATCTCCCAAAAGAAAGGATACCATCCTCAACATGAAACCCAAGGACGAACCAGATCAGCACGACACCACCATCCAAATATCCCTCCCTCCCTCATACCACTAATCAGACCCAGCAGAACATCCTCCCTCACACAAGGAAAAGGAAGAAAAAAGAAACCCAGAAAACCCCCCCTAGCCCATCCTCCAAACAGCCACCTCATAACCCAAATAAAGAGACCCAAGAAAAAAAAACCAACCAACAACTACCTACCGGTGGAGCCCCAACCCGACAAATCTCAACCACGCTAATCCTGTTCCTGAACCCCCCGTTCCGTCGGGGCTTCCCGCTAGCCAGCCAGCAAGTCACTTCCTCCTTGGAAAATGAGGCACGAGTTTGAGGTCTGAATGCAGCTTGCTACTGTGTCTAATGCCTGGTAAAGATGTAAATACAATGATGCTCATGCTGTGTGACAGAGTCTCAAAGGTGAGGCACCGCCTTGTGATACCGTTCGGCTTGTTTGTGGAGATGGAGGGATGAGTTGGTTTGTTTGGGGAGATTACTTGAAGAGTGTCCGTACCGTGGATCGAGCTGCCTGATGTCGGACGGAGATTACGGTGGGTATGCACGTGATATCTACAGACCAGTCGACTCTTTACTGCGTTGCTTTTTGAGATGAGTTGGCTGAGTATTATGGAGTATCGGGGTAGGTTGTTTTGCTGTTTTTCTTTTGAATTCATATACTAGATAGTAAATTTGTCGGAATATACCCTGTCTCATACGTGCCAGCTGTACACTGTTTACTCCGTACTTCTACTGCCTCCGAGATATATATATATATATAGAAATCTTATCTGTCAACCTATATACAGCCTCATTATCTCACATAATACATAAACCTTAGCATTCCAACCACCGAAACACAAATTAATCCACATTAGAAAACCAAGTCAGAAGTGCATAAGAACAAAAAATGAAGCAAAAAAAAATCACCCCCAAGGAAACCGCCCCGACCCATCCCGATAACACCCCTTATAAACCCTCAACCTAGGAAACACCTCCTCCGACAAATCAAATTTATCCCCCTCAACCCGCACCCGCGGCCACCTCGAAATCTTCACCACCTCAAGCGACATCCCCTGCTGCGCCAGCGCGGCGCGCAGGTCACCCGGGCCGCACACCTCCTCGTGCCACCCCGGCGGACGCTGCGAGCCTCCAGGCCGCCGGTGGGAGAGTTCCAGGTGGGTCAGCGCGTGCGGGAGCAAGAGCATGTTGCGCAGGGCTTGGATGTCGATGTAGGAGCGGGTGATGCGGAGGGATTTGAGCTCTGTTTGGCCGTGGAAGGTCGGGGGGATGTCGGCGAGGTCGGCGCTGCATAGGGTAAGACCCTCTAGGGTGAGGCGCTGGAGCTGCGGGATGAGGAAGATGGCGCTGAAGGCGCCGAGAAACCAGTCTTGGGGGTCTTCTTCGGTGAAGATGTCGAGGGTTACTAGCGTATCTCTGTTAGTTAGGTGTTCTTCCGGCGTTTTCACTCACCGGACTTGTCTTCACTCATGACGATGATAGGATAGGTAAGATAAGTAGAAAACATACAACTCCTCAACCCCCGCAGCACACGCTCCCCTGGCACCGTCAACAGACTCGCCCTCTTCAGCAACCCCGCAACCTGACCTGCGTAATCCTCCTGACTCCACCATGACGCATACGTCCCGTACATCTTAATCCACTGCAGATTGGGCAGCGCGTCGAGAAAAGGAGCGCACTCAAACGGACAGAGACAGTCGTACCGGGCGCCGAAGAACCCATCCACGTCGAGACCCTGCACCAGATGGGGATATTTCTCGAAGATCTTGACGACGCCCTCGAAGGACTGGTGTTCCACTTCGTCGGAGAGTCTGTCGATGTGGACGTATACCTCGCGGTAGAGTTCCCGCGTGGCGAGCTCGTTCAGAGCGCGGTTGGCGAGACGCAGGTTGCGCAGGTCTTTTGGGTCCATGACTGCGCCGACGACGTGCGCGACGAGCTCTGGGGGGAGTTGGTTTAGTGGGAAGGTATTCATTGTGTGGTTTGAGACTTTGCCAATGGATTGGCACTGTTTAGCTCGAATCGGCTTCTCTGTCGTCTGCTGAAGTGTATTTGCAAGATAATCTCGTCTTTGCGGTTTTGAAACCTTGAGATCAGGAGTATCATGCCAAGTGGTATCTTCTGGCGAGAAGATATAGAAGCTAAGTCGGGCGTCGCCTTCCTGCGGCTTACTTAAGGCGTTTTCGCCCCATGAGTCACTGACGATGCGCTACGTGCGATTTCGCGGATGTTCTCATCAGATATACAGAGGAAGGTAATGAATGGTGATGGTTGATACTTAAGCAGTTGTACATGTACAGATGGACGGTCCCGCGCTAACAAACCTCAGCTCTGTCTAACCCCACCAAAACACCCCGCTACCCCTTCAGGGGAGAAATGGCTCGAGACAAGAAATCTAAAGACGAGAAGCCCCCTTGGGCACCCCAGTCACCACACCGGTGCATTCAATTTCGACGTCTGACCCCTTGGGCAGGGTCTTGACGGCGACGCACGTCCGGGCCTATCTCATCAGCATCAATGGATTTGAAAGGGAAGAAAAACAAAAAAGACAGCAAGACGAAAGATGAGAAATAACAAGAGAAGAGAAAGGATCAACTTACAGGTCGAGCGCCATCAAAGAAAGAGTCATAGACCTCATTAACAGCCCCAAAGTCGTCCATGTTAGCCAGATAGATATTCATCTTGACCGCGTCGCGGAGGCTCGATCCACCAGCCTCGAGCACGGCGCTCAGGTTGAGCATGATTTGCTTCTACAGCACAGTTAGATTCATTCCATTGCTCACCAATAAAGAAAAAGGAGCTATCAATACCGTTCTCTCCTTGATGGAGCCCTCGACCATCTGGTTGGTGGTGGGGTTCACGCCGAGCTGGCCGGAGCAGTAGACCATGTCGCCGACTACGATGGCCTGGGACAGGAAGGGGGCCGGCGCGGGCGCATTCTGAGCGCGGATCGGGATGCGGGTGGCTTTGGACATGATGGTGGTCTGTTGGGTATATGGGTGTAAACGGTTGTGTGATTGGAGAACTTGCAGAAGTTTGAACCTGGGGGAAACGCGTGGAAAATATGGTTATGGTGCGGTTGCGGTTGCGGTTGCGGGGATTGTGGGGATCATGACTAATACTGTTCTGGATATGACGATCAAAATAGACGAGGAATACGAGTATATATATTAATTTTATATTGGTCTGGTTAAAAAATATAATGTTTCTGATGCTGCTGTAGTCTGTGGTGCTTTTTGGGGTGGAATGGGTGACTGATTTGGTAGAAACCCTAATCCCCTGTAGAATAACCTTAATATTCAACTTTATGTATAGCCGGCTACCTTAACAAGGCAATTTACTCTCCTTTAGTTACCTGTCCAGATCTAGTGATCTCCAAACAGCAAGCCTATTATAAGCAGTCTAGACATAAACATCATTATATAGACGCCTGAGCCAGATACAAAGTACGAAGACAAGCAAAAATGACCTTGGATACTGGATCATAGGACCCCCTGAAGCATACCACAATGAATCGGGATAATCCTGTCTACCAAAATGATCTACTCAGTCACTGACAGAATCACTCTCATTTACTTCTTTTTCAAGTAGAAATAATTCATTTACAGCACTATTTTCTGACATCATCATGCTTAGCACTCTTCCAGCACCTGTCTTCCTCCATCCTTCACACAGCAATAAGTTGAACAGATACCTGTCAATCTGGATACCTACCTATCTAACAGACCCTACTACCACCACAGTTCTCAACAATCATGAGCCTTCTTCTACCCCCAAAATCAAACACCGACAAAGCCAAAACCATCACCATCGAAGTCCACGGCCTAAAAGCAAAGATCCAACTAAACCGCCCGGAAGAGGACCTCATCCCAGCTGACTACCTCCAAAAGGCAGCACAAACCCGTATGTCTCTTTCTTATTTCCCTCCCAAACAAAAGCAGAAAAGAAAGATGAAAACTTCAACTGGACCCAGCCTCTACCAACCGCCCAATCTGGCTCTTCCGAGGCCGCGAAGACGCCCGCGGCGTCAACCTCAACAGATGGTCCACAGTAGACACCCGCTTCCGAGGCGTCTACAAGACGCTAAAGAAGGTGCCGGCGCAGTTTGCCAGCGGTATATACGAGGATGGCAGCCCTGAGCAGTCGTCGTCGTCCTCCTCCTCCTCCTCGAGGATCAATTTCACAGAGGCAGCAAAGGCACAGGGTCAAGTAGTGTATGCGCTGTTGCATGAGATTCTGGACATGATGAGGATTGGACGTAGAATGGGGGATGCGTCGTTTGTGCTTCGGTATGTTTCTTTCCTCGTGATCATCACAACGAACTGTACCCGATGTGAGATTCGTTGCCGATACTGATGAGAAGGAAGACCACGCCTTTTCAACTGCAAGCTCGAATACTGGACTGGATACCGCGAGAGATACACCGACGGGCCACGCACAGCCGAATTACTCTGCATAGATGCGCATCCTGAGACGGGACTTGTGCGAGCTGTTGTTCCTATATCATCGGTATTTCTCTCTCTCTCTTTCTTCCTCTCTATACATACAAATCCAAACCCCAAAACCAAATAAACTTACTAACACAAAAAACACAAAACCAAGACCCAATCCGAAACCCCCACCCTCCACAAAACCAACTCCTCCTCTCCCAACTCCTCATCCACATCCACCACCTCTACCCACCCGGCGACCAGATCCCCTCCCAAGAAGTCTACCTCATCAGCCACACGGGCCCAAGCTCCACCTCCTGCGAGGCATCTTCCCCGGCCACAAGACGTCTCGTCTGTGGAGCGGGCGGTACAACAACCCAGCTAGCGCTAGCGGCCCAGCAGGCGCAAACCCGCCGCCGCACTGTTTTGCGGCTACTGACCCCTGTGGAAGCCGCTACTATGGCGGGGCGAACATGAAGCGCGTGAGGCAGGAGCTGGAGTGGATGGCGCTGTGTTGTGCGGGGAACGGGGGGGAGGACGAGGAAGAGGAGGAGGCTGATGCGAGGACGTTTCGCCTGCTCGGGAGTAGAGAGTTTGATTTGTGGGTTGGGAGGGATTTTAGGGATGTATTTAGACTTCTTGGGGGTTTGGGGTTGTATTTGGTTAGTGGGAGGGCGAGGTGTGGAGTTTTGCAGGGGGTTTTTGGGGGGGGCCGAGTTTCTGGGGAGGGGAGGGAGAAAGAGATGGAGAAAGAGGAGAAAGGGGAGATGGGGAAGAATGAAGAGAAGGGAAAGAAGAAGAAGTAAAAGGAGGAGGAGAATAAGAAGAAGGAAGTGGAAAAGAAGAGGATTGTTGAAGAGGAGAAGAAGAATCTTGAGACAATGGAGAGGCTGGCACGCGAGGAGGTCCAGGAGGATGCAATCAGTCAGTCGTGGTGGGATTGGGTGTGGGAGGAGGGTCATGGAGATTGGATTCCTCAGGATGAGGATGATCTTGTTATCAATGGGCCCTAAAGGGGATTTCCCTAGTTCGTGTAGGTATGATTCCATACGCAGCTGATGTACGGTAAAAACATCGAATAAATGCATGAATGAACCATATTGCAAGGAATAACCAGATCCATTTAATTTAAACCTACGAAAAGGTGAAATATGGCATACACATCACTCCCGAAATAATGACAGCAAATTGTTACGAACTGCGTTCCCTCTGACGTCTCTCAGACTCAAATTCAGTAAATGCATCGAAACCCCGTCCGTCTTCTCCGCCTGTGCGGAGAAACTCCACTACAACGCCGATAGCGTAGCAGGTCGCAGCCGTGGCGGCGCCGCTGATGAACATCCGACGGAGTGCGGAGCCGACCCTCGACCGCGCTTTGGGCGATTCTGTTGATTCGGGCGTATCTTTGTCGGATGCGGAGGGAGCATCCTCGGGAGCATCCTCGGGAGCCGTGTCGTTGTGGGCCGGCGGAATGGTCGATGCAGACTCCGTTGGAGGCGCAGGCTCGTAGAGATCTTCATGGCGGACGTACGGATTAGGTCGCTGCAGGCCGTCCTGGGACTCGGCACTGCCGTACTCCCCTGCCTCTCGGGTCTTTCGGAACACGAGGATGTCCCCACCACCAGACACAATTTCGTAACCGCCATGGTGCATCTGAGCAAAGTATGGCAGGAATTTGGCCGGATGGTGTAGACGACGGAGGACTTTAGTGGGGTGCAGGGCACCGTCTGTTGAGTGGAGAGACGAGCTTGTTTCAGCTTCCTTAATTGACCGGGTTGAAGGGTCATACGCAAGGACGAGGTAAGTATCAGGTGAGGTCTTGTCCGACTTAGTCTGGTCTCCGAGGACCTGTTCAGTTGATGCCTCGGGTCGGCTTAGGTCGTCAGAGCTAGCACCGCTAGATGCTTCTCTCGGGGACCCGGTCTCTTCAGTTTGTTGATACTTTTGCCGCAAATATTGGGGGTCAATATCGCTGGCTGGGTCGACGTAGGAGTCAAAGCTATCTTCCATGTGCTTGCGTGCTTGCTTTCGTTTTTCCAAGCCCCCGTCGAAGTGCTTCCCTTCGTAGGGAGCACGAATATCGTTGGCAGTTAATATATCCAAATCTTCTTGCTTCTCTTTTAACATGGGCTCCAGATAGTCAGGGGAGTCTTCGATTACAAAACTTTTGGGCGCCTGATTGATTTTCGTTGTTGAGCGAGGTGCTCCGCCCAGAGCTTCACTCTTGGGTGCACTATCCAGACATCCATTGCTCTCGGTCTGTTCCTGTGGCTTTTGGGTATCCTTTATAGTGTCTTCGGCATTCAGTCCTGAAGATGCCGCATTGTCCGGCGACGGACTAGCCCCGGGGCCGACCGACTGGGTCGTAGCATCTGGGCGTTGTTCCCCAACCGTAGTGTCCATGGGGTCCTTTGCTTTATGTTCTTGTGTTAACTTGTGGCTACCTGACTCTTGATACTTCCCATATAGTGCACCGTGGCCGGGGTCCAAGCCCTCCAATGGCTCTTGGGGTTCTGATCCCCGTGGCGAAGATTCCACCGGGGAAAGAAAGCCAGCCTTCGCAGAGTCAGATCGAAGTCCGTTGCCCTTCGCAGTTCCCCGCACTGTATCTTGAGCTTGCGCGCTCCCGTCGCGCACTTCGGAAGACTGTTTCGATTTCGGGACCATGCGGCCACTGATAGGGTCAAATTCCATATCGTTCTTTTCACCAACCCTTGCACTTTCAGTAAACGCTTTCACACCACTGGACCTCTCCGAATCTGGCGTGCGCCCATCACCGTTACGCGGCGGAGGCGGCGGAGTCTGCGGAGACGTACGCGAACTCGCCGTCGTATCAACAGGTTTCGACTCCGCAGTGGAACCAAGGCCAAGAAACGTGCGACAAAGATCAGTGAACCAATTGTCGTACGTACCGGGGGCACCTGGGCGAACTAGCCTGTTCCCAAATAGGGCCGCATGTGGGTCAGCATCGAGCTCCCTCCTGAACTGTTCCATGCGCTCCTTCGCGCGGGCGCTCTCCGTCTCCCAGAAGCTTTTGTGAGGGTTTCGTCCAGCCCCCGAATCCGAGTGAGATTCCGAGAACCCGGATTTGAAACGTCCCCACCCTCCTCCGGGAATCCACCATGGGACATGCTGATCGAACATAACTGACGGGCGCTTCGGGGGTGGAGGTTGTTCTGCCCTGCGCATCTTCAGCTGGTAGAGGCGTCGGTATCTCTCCATTCGCCTCCGTTCCCACTCCTCTGTGTGTCTGTATCTCTGGTGAGAGTGGTCCCAGAAGGCGCGGACCTGGGCTGTGCTCCTGGCTGGGCGTGTCGAGGTGATGGTTCGACCGGCTAGACCGCTACTTCCGGGGGAGAGAGGCATGGAGTTGGACGCCCGCGTGGCCCGAACTCCTGATACTGTGATGTGGCGGATCATTGCGAGGGTTAACGGCTTCAGGTGGAAAGAGGACCAGCTTGTGGGGAGTAGTTTAATATCACACTAGAAGCTCAGCGAGATGAAGCTATGACCGGGTGTTGGCGGTCATTGATAGCTCCGATCACATCGCAAGCTTGGAGACTGGTAATCTAGAGGGGTTGGAGATTTGGGGGATAATGGTGTATTTGGTGTCCTAATATGCACGAGTATAATTTAAACAAGATGAACTGATAGAGGTTGGATGGCGAGTGATGTCGTTGGGTGAATTGAAGGGAGGTAGATCAGGTGTCAGGTGAGCTGGCCGAAGGCGGAGAGCCGATCGGGAGCATCATGGCGGGGTTATGCCTGGTGGGTCTACGGAACCCATCTCCTGCCAGACGTTGAAGGGGAATTCAATGGTTCAAATTTTGTAGACATAGATCGGAATAGATGTTCTATTTATTGTAGATGGAAAGAGAAGACAAAAAATGGAAAATCTATCTTATATAAGACGTCGATCTTGCCGTCGTAGTATGTTTTGTATGTCGGATCATTGTATCTATGGAGGCAGGACTAGCTATTTATTTCAAGGCAATGAGCATCTAAGAGGATAGACGGAGTATATCCAATCTCTCTCTATATATGATCAAAATATGTGTGTTGGCCTGAATGTTTATATTAAGTTAGCCACATCGAGTACCAACTTTATATTTATTAACTACACCCACCCGCACTATGGTGGATCTACCGTTTGAAGAACAAGAAACAAATCTGATAAATATTAATATGTTAGATCCATTGAGATATTATACTAACTTGTTTCCATCAACGTATTACAAAACCATTCCATACGCGCATTTCCACACCGCTACCTTATCACTGCTCTGTCCGGACCGATAGATTTAAAACACCCGACATGTGAAAAGTCAGCCCTTCGACTAGACTGGAAGCAGGTACCCGACACTCTCCAATGAACTGATCGTGTATGATTGGAAAGCTGAGCGGTAATGGAAGTACCGATCGCATACCGAGTGGAGGTAATCTATGACCCGCAACGGTGGTTCTCGAACGTGCATGTCCCACATGGTTGAAATTAAAGGAGGTTCGTGGAGATGGAGAGGGGAGCTTATTGGTTTGTCCTGTTGATTTGGGGGGGTTGTTCTACAGAGTACAGTCTAAGCTGAGAATGGGTGCCGGGCAGGGGGAATGAATAGCTATAGGGATTTGATACTCCAGGGTCGATTTTTGTTAGTTGATACAATATGCAGCGTGATGAAATGCAGCGTGATGGATTTTCTAGGGTTGTGCCCACTGTCCACTAGGGCTGGCTTTTCTCCAGGCGGAACAAGTCAATTTCGTTTCTTCACCAGGGCTGGCTAAGTTGTCGATCTTATAGATACCAAGACATGGCTAGAAGAGTCTATGAGCAGCTTCTGCGTGGCAATCGGCGAATGAGGTGAGGAGATGATACATCAGATTGCTGGGTCTGAGGTATCCAGAAATGCCAAGCATCTTTGACTTGACAGATGGAGATGCAGCGGGGCGCTGAACGTGACAGCTTCACGAGGACAAGTCCATTCGACTCGTCGAGCTAGCTATCAGATCGATGACGGGTAGATGCCGGAACGCTCGCAAAATTATCTTGATGCTGGAATTGCCACCTATTGCACCCAGACTAGTCCACCGAGGTGATCTTGAAGTCTAGCAAAAGTTGAAGTGACCAGCGGGTTTAGCCAGTGGGTCCTGCCTCGAGCAAGCGAAGTCGACCATTAAAACAGATATACCGCATCTGAGTGGCTATACACCCAGCAGGTTGGGGATTGGAACAAAGCGACCACTGCAAGGGCTCAAGCGGCGAATGCATCGAACTGATTGACTCATCCATGCACCGGACGAATTTCGGACGGGTTGAATATTTGCGTTGTTGGACGGTCCAAGATGGACAGCTCCCAAGCCCTGCATGTCCCTTGCCGTCGGGAAGCGGATCCGATGCGCGAGACGGTGGCATGCGCTATTGAGCTTGATCGGGGATATCCTTGCCATCAGCCCTCTTTTTTTTGTGGTGTGATTTTTTTGCCCCAAGGCAGTGTACTGTCAATCAGACCCTGTGACGATCATACCCTTTCTAAAAGCCTTTCTTTAATTAGAATCAAGCGGAGAAGGGAGCAAAGTCTGGAACCGAAGCTGGAAGACCATGGAATCACGACGGGAAAAAGTTTAGCCTCCATGATATTCTTCAGACTTGACCAGTGAGGTGATTTTCAAGACTGGAGATTGAAATTTTGGTGGAGTGAGTGATATTTCGACCCTCAGCAAGGGATTCGTAATTGATGTTGACTGGTTATTGGGGAGGAAGAGTAAATTGCTCCATTCTTCAAGTACGGCACACAGACCACTTGCGTGGCAAAGTGGTACCGCTTGACGTTTCTCTTCCAGCCTTCAGATGTAGTGTCATGGATTGTTTCTTTTGTAGGGGTGGGGTTGTTCATTGGAATGTTCCTTAGCCAGGGGACCTTGAGGCCTGATCGGTTGGATGTTGCCTTGGATCCTCCACTGGGTATAATTGGGCGAATTGAGTGAAAATCAAGATTTAGTAATAAAAGTAATGGAAGGATTGGTAGTCAAATGAGAAAAAAAAAATACAACCACACAATAGGATCAATTAATAAAAAGGGGAAATGGCTGAGATCAAGGATGGTGCCCAACCAGGCAGCGAGATATTGGTCCAAGCCCCCGTCGTCGTACTTAGGTATGGACCGGACCTCAGAGACTAGAATAGCTTAAGATTAGTTAGGGGGCCGTGACGGGAGTCGGAAAGCCAGTCCCGCTTCGTCCTCAGCAGTCAGGATGAGACTTGGGCACGTATCAACGGTCACGCTGGAGAATAGTTCAAACAAGATTCAAATATTCATCTCGGACTCCAGTTGACCCATGAGTTTAAAATAAAACAGTATGGATAAAATACGGAGTTTAAAATATTATTACATTCAGTAAAAAAATAAAAAATAGATAAAAAATCAAGACCCAAACAGAGGCGAATACTCGAGGCTGAAATGAGTAATACCATGAATACCTAAACCAACCACGACTCTCTCGCCTAGCCTTGTACAAGACGGCATCGGGGAACTACTCAGGCACTTCATCTCTTCTCTCCTTCTTCTTGACGTTCAATCCTTCATCCTGTTCTTCTTTCCTCTGGTTCATTCAACTCCCGTTTTCTAATTTGGTCTTCTTCCCTCCTTCCATCCCTCTCCATCTCTCGATTTCCCAGCCATAGTGGTTGGTGACGACTCTATCCCGCCACCAACAGAACAGAGTACAACACCCCCACATTGTACAAATCCCTCGATACGTTATCGGAGCCACTCAGAAGGAACATCGACATCATTCTCTGTGGTTGATCCTCCACCCAAGACCCTCAGGAACCTTGGAACTGCTGCGGTTGTCACGCGTGGACCAGCCTACCTACCACCACTGGAGACTCTGTGGTTCTGGTTCTTATTCTGACTCTTTCTCCTCTCCCTGCCATTTCCCTCCCCCATTGTCTCCTGTCGTGACCCTCAGGGGCGGGGTGTCAGTCACAAAGCGGGCCTACTGGTCTTGTGAAGTCGTCGCAATCCTTCCCCCCTCTTCCCCCCCCGGCTACACTGGTTCATCCGTGGTTGGAGTTCACCACGAGGGGGGCGAAAGGGCCGTTCACCACGGATCGAAATCAATCGAAATCTCCAAAAAAGCACTGACACTTCTTGAGTAGTGTATTCCTGGAGGATTGGTTGTTTTTTTTTTTCTGGACTGATTATCCTGGATTGTTGTTAATATTATCATCATTTCCATTTCTCTTCCTCTCTTTCTTCACACACTCTTTCTCTCTCACACACACACATTCTTCTTTTCTCCCTCACACCACACTCTCTCCCCTCTTCTACTCTCTCGGACTTCCTCTCGCTCTCTCTCCTTGGAGTCTTCCTTGTCTATTGCCTTTTATTGTCATTGTGAATTTTTGCCATATATCCTCTCTTTTTTTCTTCCCTTTCCTATATTGATTTGACGGTTGCCCCGACATCTGGTCCCTCTTTAATCTCTCCTTCTGGACATTTGGTGGACAACATATCGGATGATTTAACCTCCTGATCTACGACGACTCTGAACCCACTCTGTACATTCCAGCCTGCCGACTGTGAACCCGATCGAATTTCCCGACCACCATCGGAAACTCTTTGAATAGAAACTTACCTGGAGGATGAAGGTACGGCTCTCTCTCTCTCTCTCTCTCTCTCCCTCGATCTTCTTTCTATCGCTTTCCTGCCTCTCGTTTATATGGGCTTGTTCCCTAAATTCTTCCTCCCCCTCCGCCCCCCCCCTTACGACAAAGTACAACCACCCCATTATTCAAAAATTACAAGGCGCATTCATTAACTTTCCATTGTTCCTTGGAAATTAGGCCATTCGACGTTCCCTCAAAGGGGAAAAGGACCCCAAACCCCACCACCACCATCATCTTTCTATTACACCAAAGTCCGCGATCGCCATTCTTCCTCCCAAAAAGGTGTGTATTAATTCCATTGCATTATTTTTATTTTTCTCTTTTATCTCCGTTCATTCTGTTTTTCGTCCGCCCTACCACCATCATCGGCTTCATCCATACAAATCCCTCCCCCATTCAATCCCTCCTTTCTTCCCCATCCTATCCTCGGCCGTTCCTCTTTTTGATTTTTATTTTTCTATTTTCATTACTATCATTTTTATTTGGATCCCCACCCCCACCACCTCCTTTCCACCCCCCCTCCCCTCCCCTCGTCCGCTTCCTCAACCCGACTTTTGCGCTGGGCCATCTTTTTATTAACCACACCCCTGTCTGGACACGTAGGTCATCAAGGCTCTCTACGACTACCAACCAGAATTCGGGCACACCCAGGAATTGTCTTTCAGCAAGGGGGACTTCTTTCACGTTATCAGCAGGGAGGACGACTCGGATTGGTACGAAGCGTGTAATCCCCTCATCCCTAGTGCTAGGGGGTTGGTTCCAGTGTCGTTCTTCGAGGTCATTGGCAAAAACGAGCGAGACAGTGGCGGTTCGGTTGACCTTCATAAGAAGAAGGAGTCGCACGACTCGGGCTTCTCAGATCGAGCTCCCGCTGCTTTCCCCGGTCCCGATTTCGTTAGCGCGCCCAAATCTCATCACCCCCCGTCCGTGTTCAGGATGTCGGCCCTGGGAAAGGGCTCAAGCCCCATGGTCTATGGCATTGTACAGTATGACTTCCAGGCCGAGCGCCCGGACGAATTGGCAGCGAGAGCCGGGGAAGCCATCATCGTCATCGCCCAGTCCAACCCGGAATGGTTCGTCGCCAAACCCATCGGTCGCCTGGGAGGCCCCGGTCTGATCCCCGTCTCCTTTATCGAACTGCGGGACATGCAGTCGGGACAAGCCGTCACCGATCCGTTGGAGGCGGTCCGGCGCGCAGGCGTGCCCAAGGTGGAGGAGTGGAAGAAAATGACGGCCGAATACAAGAACAGCAGCATCACGCTAGGCAAGATCGATCCGACGCCGCCGTCGTCGATGCAGTCCGTCACCTCGAGTATGGATAAGATGTCCATGGGACACCAGAGTATGACGTCGATCAGCCAGAATGGCAGTAACTCTTATGTGAGTCGCTTTCCTTGCCTCCCCGCGGCGGACCCGCGCCCCCGCCTGTCGACATGTCGTTTCTGTGTGCTGACTCCGCGTGTTTCCCAGGGCTACCACCAGCGCAATACCAGCAAAGGAACGCTGTCCCAACAGTTATCCCAGCCGCCGCCGCCGCCGACGTCGCAGGGCTACCCACGACCGCTCATGGCCCCGATCGCCGCATCGATCCCCCGGTATTGTTTCGACAACGACAAGTATTGGTACATCATCGAGGCGAAGATGGAGGATGGCCGCTGCTGGGAGTTATCGCGATATTATCATGATTTCTACGACTTCCAGATCGCCCTCCTCACCCAGTTCGAGGACGAGGCGGGCAACCGCGGCCGTCCGCGAACGCTCCCGTTCATGCCCGGGCCCGTCACCCATGTCACCGATGCGATCTCCAACGGCCGCCGGCAGAACCTGGATGAGTACATCAAGAAGCTGATCTCCATGCCCCCGCACATCGGTCGGTGTCAGCTCGTGCGCGAGCTGTTCGCGCCGCGCTCGGGTGATTTCGAGATTGATCCGAGCGCGTTCGGGGAGGATGTCCGATTCTCGGGCGGTTCCCATCATTCGTCGGGCCACGAGATCTCGCGCAGCGCGTCCCGTCAATCCTCCCAGGCCCAGATGCACGCTCAGTACGCCGATCGACCGGGTTCCCACCAGCGGACCCAAACATCGGGATCGCAGCCCAACGGGGCTCCTCCGTCGATGAACCGCCAACCTAGCTCGATCACGCAGGTGTCCACCGCGTCGAGCGGCGGCGCCATGAAGGTCAAGGTTTTCTTCCAAGACGATCTCATTGCAATCCGGGTCCCCAGCGATATCTCCGTGCAACAATTGCGCGAAAAACTTATGGACCGGTTGAAGATCCAGGACGGGATCGTGATGCAGTACAAGGACGAGCCGTCAGGGGCCTACGTCGACCTGGTCAGCGACAGCGATCTGGATACCGCTGTCCAGCGCAATTCCAAGCTGACCCTGTATGTTGGGCTTGCCTGAAAAAAAAAAAAAAATCCAACCAGAAACAGAAACCGAAAACCTTCCCTCTCTCAAAATCTCCAACAAAGAAATCAAACGGAGAGAAAGAGAAAACCGAAAGAAATGCCCGGACGTGGACCTGCATAGATTCGTGGCTTCTTGTTGTCTTCATTCTTATCTGCGATAGATTTGGGGATCCTCTCGCATGATCTCTATATGTTGATTGTTTTGTTCTGTTCTTTTTTTTTCTCCCTCTACTTGCCCGGTCTCCTGGGGAAGCATGGTGTCATGGTGTTATGAATTATTTTGAGCTTGGGCACTTGGCCATTTGGGCGCTCTTTTATCTGATTCTATTTTTCTTTTGTTTTGTGTCTTTTCACTTCTCTCTTGGTGGGTTTACGGGGCGGATGGTTGTGAAGACTGATGCCCGAAATGTTCATGCCACTGTATTTTTTTTTTTTTTGCTTCCATCTGTTCCATTTCTTGTTTGATCTTGACTTGCATTTGTTCTGCTTAATGTTGTTGTTGTTGCCCGTGGGCCAGGGCTGCTTGTGATTCCCATACCCTTTCTACGGCATCCTTGTGACTTGTACATAAAGTCTTTCCCCTGCATATATATATCATACAGCCCACTGTAGGCTTCGCTACCTACATGTCCTGAATCTTGTCGAAATACTGCAATCTAGTAGGAAATAAGGTACCTAAGGTACCTGGTAATTTTGCTGTATCAATACCTCAAGCTCATTGATTGCCGGATTGCCGACGGTGGGGAGTCACATGACCTGCTCCGCAAGTCATCCGCGGTTCTTTTTCGCTTCATCGGACTCGGTCTCGCTCGCGTCTACTCCGCAGCCTTCGGTCTTTCTTTTCGGTTTTGACGCGTGTACACCTCGCGGAGTCTGTTGCTACTCTACACAACCCGAATTATACCGCCCTTCTCTCCCTGTATATACGCCCTCCCCCTTCATTACCCCGATTGTTTACGTTGCTCGATTTCCCCGCCTTTGCTCGTGTAACCGGACGATCCTCCCTCCACTCCGATTATCCACGCCGGAAACCCCGCCCGATTGCGTCGCTGTACATATATCTCCACACATGTATACATAGATTGATCGCCTCATTGTCCGAAGAAATCTTACAATCATTGCCAATGAGCGGGACACCTGCGAGATTATGCGCGGACCTCTTTCCGAGCGCGCTGAGAACGTCCCGCGGTGCCCTTATCCGACCAGCTACGCTCCGCGGAAACCGTCGGGTGTGTAACAGAGAGTTCAGAAGGAGCGCTCATCATGTCCGTCGGGCACCGACACCGTTGACCGGTCATGCATGCCGCCGAGCGTATGTGCATGGTCTGCAGGGCCACCCCTGTATCCGACGGTTTGCCACGGAGGCCGCGAGCAAGCCCAGCGAGAACGAGAAGACGGAGGGGCAGTTGGAGGGTGGCCCGCTCAAGGAGTACGACGCGAGGGTCGAGCAGGGCCGCTTGCGCGACGACCCGCACCAGAGACGTAAGCATACACACTGCTGGCCATGGCCAAACGAGGTAAGGTGAGACGTGCTAACAGGCCGGGCGCTGTAGAAATCATCGAGCGGTTACAAGACCTCTACGAGCGACTGAGAGGCTACAACCCTCCCCCCGTCGTCCGTCCCAGCATCGAGTCGTTAGACCCGGTGGTGCCAAAGACCTCCTTTTTCGGCTCCCTCTTCGGCCGCGGGGCCGAGAAACATGAACCGACCATCTCCGAGGACCTGCCCAAGGGCCTGTACATGTACGGCGATGTGGGATGCGGCAAGACGATGTTGATGGATCTGTTCTACGAGACTCTCCCGGCGAATATCGCGTCGAAAAATCGGATCCACTTCCACAACTTCATGCAGGACGTGCACAAGCGGATGCATGTGATCAAGATGAAACACGGCAATGATTTCGACGCGCTCCCGCTCGTTGCTGCTGAGATCGCTGAGAAATCGAGTGTGCTGTGTTTCGACGAGTTTCAGTGCACGGACGTGGCAGATGCGATGATCTTGCGACGGTACGTCCTATCTTTCTCTGTGTCGAGGGCTATGCGACTGACATGAACCCAGACTCCTTGAATTACTCATGTCCCACGGCGTCGTATTCATCACTACATCCAACCGCCACCCCGACGACCTCTACAAGAACGGCATCCAGCGCCAATCCTTCATTCCCTGCATCAAACTCCTCCAGACCGCCCTCGAAGTAATCAATCTGAACTCCCCAACGGACTACAGAAAGATCCCCCGTCCCCCAGCTGCCGTGTACCACAACCCCCTGGGCCCCGACGCTGAGCGCCACGCCCAAAAGTGGTTCGACTACCTGGGCGACCCGGTCCACGACCCTCCTCACCCCGCCACGCAAGAAGTCTGGGGTCGCAAGATCCAGGTTCCCCTCGCGAGCGGCAAAGCCGCGAAATTCACCTTCGACCAGCTCATCGGCCGCGCTACCGGCGCAGCGGATTACCTCGAATTGGTCAGGAACTACGACGCGTTCATCATCACCGATGTACCAGGGATGAACCTGAACCAGCGCGATCTGGCCAGACGGTTCATCACGTTTATCGATGCCGTTTATGAGAGTCGGGTGCGTCCTTTCTATCCATCTATCCATACACCCACTTTTCAAGTCTACATCTACTAACTCACTCTGGTTCATAAAACAGGCAAAGCTAGTCCTCACCTCCGAAGTCCCCCTAAGCAACCTTTTCCTCTCCGAAACAGACATCAAAAGCTCCGTCGAAGACGGCAGCGACCTGTCCGACGCGATGCGCATGATGATGGACGACCTGGGCTTGTCGATGCAGGCGCTGAAAACGAGCTCCATCTTCAGCGGCGATGAGGAGCGGTTTGCGTTTGCGCGCGCCTTGTCCCGGCTGTCCGAGATGGAGAGCAAGGAGTGGGTGGAGCGGGGGCTTGGGGTTGGGTTGAGTGAGAGCGCGGGCGAGAAGGAACATGATGCTTGGGTGAAGAGTAGGAGTCACTGGGGCGAGGACAATATGTGATTTATATTATCTTTTCATGGATTTGGGGATGGTGTGTGTAGGGAAGGGTTGCTAGATAGTACATACAAAACCTAGATATAGATAGTGTGATCCATGTTTTTCGTTGGTTTATACTCTCTCTCCCTCTCTAGCTTCCTTTTCTTTTCTTCTTTTCCGTCATTACTAATTCAATGTACATATCCACGGCACGAAAAGAAGTTCCTGTTACCCACATCGAATTAATAATTATCAACGTCACTAGACTTGTTGAACAATGACCCCATGACGTCATTCGCACGCAACCCGTCTTCCATCCAAAGTATACACAACAACATTGACATTGCACATATACCACATCTACTACAATAAATGAAAATAATTTTCTCAATGAAGGTTTGATAGATTCACACAGATTACAAGGATTTGTCTATCACCAAATAACAGATCCATGTACAGGGTATAGTCGTCAATATCATCAAATAATCAAGCTCCCATAGGTCGACTTGATCGATACTATGATCGACAAAGCTAGCCAGATAGGGTCACCAAACAAAGAAGAAACCGGGTTCAGGACTACCCAGTTGGCTCTATAGTTCCACCGGGGGTTTGATTTTGTTGTCTTTCTGACGTTGAGAACATCATACTATTGCTATTTTCCTTGAGGAGGTGTGGGGAAGACACTGGAACCAGGGGGGTGAGTGTCCATCTATTGCATCATTGTGGTGATGGGTAGTCTTATATAAATATTGCTGCGCTATTACTTCTAGTTGAAATCAATCTTCACTTACGCTTGATTCATTTACTACCCCGTTATAGACATAATCATGGATGCCAAACAAGCAGACATGGCAAACGACACAGTCGAGCTGTCCAACCAGCCCATGACTACCGACTACGGCATCAAGGTGTCTGACCCGGATCACTGGCTGCGGGTGGTCGACGAGAAGCGTACTGGGCCTAGCTTGTTGGAGGATCCTATTGCTCGGGAGAAGGTATTTCGCTCTATTCTTTCTTTCTTCCCTATTCAGCCTTGCAACCCTTCCTATCCTGGCAGTATAATGAATATCGCCATGACGAAACTAACGAAGACTAGATAATGCGCTTCGACCACGAGCGCATCCCCGAGCGCGTCGTGCACGCCCGCGGCGTAGGAGCCTTCGGAACATTCAAACTCCACAGGCCCATCCCGGAGTACACAAGCGCAGGGGTTCTCAACGACACAGCGCGCGAGACGCCCGTGTTCGTGCGCTTCTCGACAGTGCAGGGCAGCAAGGGCAGCGCGGATACGGTGCGCGATGTGCGCGGCTTCGCGGTGAAGATGTACACCGCTGAGGGCAACTGGGATATCGTGGGCAATAATATCCCCGTGTTCTTTATTCAGGATGCGATCAAGTTCCCCGACGTGATTCACTCGGTTAAGCCCGAGCCGCATAATGAGATTCCGCAGGGGCAGAGCGCGCATAATAATTTTTGGGACTTTCAGGGGTTGCATGAGGAGACGGCACATATGCAGCAGTGGGTATGTTTCTCTTTTTCTTTCTTTTTTTTTTTTTTTTCCTTTGAAGAGAGGAATGGATGCAGCTGACAGGTTTAGATCATGTCTGATCGGGCGATCCCCCGCTCGCTTCGCATGATGCAAGGCTTTGGTGTCAATACGTATTGTCTTGTCAATGCGAAGGGCGAGCGTGTCTATGTCAAGTTCCACTGGAAGCCCGAACTGGGCGTGCATTCTCTGGTCTGGGACGAGGCGCTGAAGATCTGCGGGCAGGACCCGGACTTCCACCGCAAAGACTTGATGGACGCCATTGACGCAGGCCAATACCCCAAGTGGAAGTTCGGCATCCAAGTGCTGCAGGAAAGCCAGATGGACGACTTCGAGTTCGACATCCAGGACGCAACCAAGATCTGGCCCGAAGACCAGGTCCCCGTCGAGTACATCGGCGAGCTGGAGCTCAACAGGAACGTGGACGAGTACTTCCCGCAGACCGAGCAGGTGGCCTTCTGCACGAGCCACATCGTCCCCGGCATCGACTTCTCCAACGACCCCCTCCTGCTCGGCCGCAACTTCTCCTACTTCGACACCCAGCTCTCCCGTCTCGGCCCCAACTGGGAGGAACTCCCCGTCAACCGCCCCGTGTGCCCCTACATGAGCCTTGTCAACCGAGACGGCCCCATGCGCCACCGCATCACCAAGGGCAAGGTGAACTACTGGCCGAACCGCTACGAGGCGAACCCGCCCACGGCCCCCGCGCACGGTGGCTTCGCGACCTACCCGGAGAAGCAGCAGGGCGTGAAAGCCCGCGGGCTGTCCGACAAGTTCAAGGAGCACTACAACCAGGCGCAGATGTACTACAACTCGCTCTCGCCCATCGAGAAGATGCACACGGCCAAGGCCTTCTCCTTCGAGCTGGACCACTGCGACGACCCCATCGTGTACAAGCGCCTCTCCGAGCGTCTCACATGCATCGACCTCGAACTGGCCAAGACGGTAGCCAAGAACGTGGGCGCCGACACCCCCGCCAAAGCATCGAAGAAAAACAAGGGCCAGACCGCGCAAGGCTTAAGCCAGACCGACTACGAGCCCGCGACAGCCGTGATAAACACGCGCAAGGTTGCGATCCTCATCGCGGACGGCTTTGACCACGCCTCGTACGTCGGAATGAAGACGGCCTTGCAGGAGCGCCACGCGTTCGTCGTTACCATCGGCTCGCAGCGGCAGGGTGTGGTCGCCGAGACTGGCGAAAAGGTTATCCCCGATCATCACTTCCCTGGAATGCGGTCTACGCTGTTCGACGCGACGTTTATCCCGGGGGGCAAGCATGTCGCGACGCTGGCGAAGAATGGGATTGCGAAGTACTGGGTGACGGAGTCCTTTGCCCACCTGAAGCCGATTGCGGGCGTTAATGAAGCCGTGGACTTTATCCAGAGGCAGATTAACCTGGGCCCCGTGAGGACTGCGGCTTCGGGCCAGGTGGTCGAGAGCTATGGTGTTGTTACTGGGCAGGGATCTTCGTCGGACTTGCTCAGGGCTTCCTCGACTATTTCCAAGGACAGCAAGGGGTTCGTGGACCAGTTCATCTGGCATATTTCCCGACATAGGAACTGGCAGAGAGAGCTGGAAGGATTAATCGACGAGGTGGCCGCCTGAATTGTCCGTAATGATGATATGATCATGTGTTAGTAGTGTAACTATAATGTACTTAGTAATGAAGTCATTTATCCCTTGTTATATCTTGTCTACGAAGATATGAAAGTCTTCTGCGAAGGGTTGCTTAATTGTGCTTTTCCTATTATATTCTTCCCTTTTGTTGGCTATTGGCATTAATTTTTGTCTTTCAATTTGATTTGTTTCCCTTTCAAATCTTCCTGTCCTCTCTTGCTTGTTCTGGAATCAATATGGACTAACATTGCATTGTAACACTGCATGTGATATGCGATGCGCCAAATGACTAGTACTGTTGAGAACATACAATTCAACAATACTTATTGGAGTAATCGGCAACACTACATGCTTCATAGTCACTCCGTATTCTGGCATCATACTCACCGAGTCTGATTGAAAAGAACGAGTTAGCCCACTCCATTCCTGGCAGGGTTTCCCAGCGCCCTCTTGGTATTCACACATTCCAGCCAAGCCACACGATATTTGGCCACTCAGAGTCAGAGGCAAAAATACTAGTCACGGGGAAAAGACGCGACGGACAAGAGCCGTCGTCTATTTCAAAAATCTCCTGAGGCGACTGTTCACCGTCTCGTCGCATTTTGAACATTAGGCAATGGCATTCAAGGTGTCGCGCTCTCAGCGCTTGATCGCAGTTATTGTGATTGCCTCACTTTTCTTTATTAGCGAAATCGCAGGTAATCCATCACCTTTCCGTATCTAAACGCTTTTGCTATCTGAGACATTCCGCTGATTGAAGATGCAGTTGGATTCTATACGCATTCGCTTGCTTTGGTTGCTGATGCGTTTCATTATGTATGATTGTCTCTATTATCGGGGCAGCGCAAGGGCAATTGTTAACAGAACCAGCTCAGTGATTTAGTTGGCTTCGTAGTCGCCTTGGTGGCTGTCAGGGTACGTTGCAACCTGCAGATCGAGGCAAACATGCTGATGTTGATGTGATCCAGGTGTCAGAAAGTGGAGAGTCGCCCGATTCTCTTTCTTTCGGATGGCAAAGGGCCCAGCTTCTAGGCGCCTTCTTCAACGGTGTCCTGCTCCTGGGGCTTGGGATTAGCATATTTTTGCAATCTATAGAGCGCTTTGTCACACCGAGTCGTTGGTCTACCCTTCCGCTGAAGATGCCCTTGCTCATGCGCCTTAGGGGTGGAGAACCCAAAACTCATGCTCATAATGGGGTGCATTGGATTGGGGTTAAACATTCTCAGTGTCACATTCCTGCACGGTATTGTTGTTTTGAGTAGATAACCTACGAGGGGTTTGACGCTAACATGTGACAGAGCATCACCACCATGGCCATGATCATGGTCATAGTCATAGCCATAAGCATGTAGCAGCGTCCGAGGATCCGATCACTGTTGCTGAAAGCGGATGCGGTGGGGAAAGAAAAATGTGTGAGGTGAGTCTTGTCCTAATCAGATACTCTAAAAGATCTAACATGGTGGCATAAAGCATCATGGCCACGAGCATCAAGACCATGCCGCAAGGCCAGCTTCCGGCGGCCACGACCTCGCAATGATGGGGGTTTTGCTCCATGTCATCGGAGACGCAGCCAATAATTTGGGAGTTATAATTGCGGCGTTGGTTATCTGGTTGGCTCATTATGAGGGGCGGTATTATGCCGACCCCGGGACAAGCATGGGCATCGCCATAATGATCATACTATCATCTTTCCCTTTGGGTAAGTTTGTATGCCAATCTGCGTGACTGTAACTAAGATTGAGGTAAAGTGCGACGTTCCGGCCTGATCCTGCTGGAGAGCTCGCCCGATGAGGTCGACCCGAGGGAGGTGAAAGGAACCCTGGAAAAGGTGAGGAACCTTATACCCACAGTATATGTGTTATGGCGAGTAGATGGCTAATACACCCGATACTAGATACCTGGCGTTCTCTCGACACATGACCTACACATTTGGCGATTGAACCAGCAGAAAACGTTGGCATCTGTACATATTGTTGTCTCAGAGCTCTCGATGGGCCAATTCCAGGAGATGACTAAGGTTATCAGAAAATGTTTCCACGCGTATGGAATTCATTCGGTCACTCTCCAGCCAGAAGTTGTTCCAGTGGTCAGCTTTGAGAACAAGGAAGAGATGATTGGGGGAGCAATCTGCCAGGAGAAATGCCAGATGATGTGTGGGACGACGTGCGAAGAGTTGATGTGCTGTGGGCCGGATTGAACTGGAATTTGAAGCAGGATACGAGAGGAAAGGAGGAGAGAAATGAAAGACATGAAGAAGAGGGTGAGGGACACGTGAGGGCATATTTGATAGCTGAAGTCAATTCCGATGGCGGCGGAACCATTCCGTCTATACTGCACTGACTTCAAACTTCCAACTTTTATTCTTCCTTTCTACCATCCTCATATCTTGGGGGCTTCAACTGTAAGTCCTGAAGCCACGGAATCTGTACAACAATCTGTTCAACAATGAGCGAACTATAGGCATGTCAACTCTCCACCAGCCAATCAATTGGCTCAATGCGTCCATTCCACATTATCTCCTGTATCATGCCTCCTCCGCAGTGGACTCCACCCAGACCAATGATCAACATATCCACTGGCGCCCCCCACTTTCAGATAGCAGAGAGGCATATCATCCGCGTCTGTTCAATTCCATTGGATTGCATCCCCGATAAATCGAATTGGAGTATGATTCCTGGTCAATCCCCGCATCGAGGAGCCGACAAGGCCTCGGACCTAGACGCTGTCAGATAGGTGGTACAGCACCCGTCGATCCTCTGCCGACGATTCTCCTACTGGACGTGCAATAAATAGTCTGATCACGACTGTTCCAATTCTCTTCTTTTCACACACCTGCATTCTTCTCTTCCCACACCTAGAAGGCTCTCACAAAACCAGTCAAAATGACCATTCCAAATTGGCAGCAACAGGCTCAAAAAGCAAAGGATATCCTCCAGACATCTATCCCCGAGAAATGGCTCCTTCCGGCGCATCTACTGCCCTCCACCCACCAAAAGAATGTCGAGGGTTTTGCTGCACAAAGCGGCGCTCTGAGCGATCGTGAGCTGGCCATCACTGGCATGTCCGCCACGGCTCTAGTCAACGGAATGGCCGCCGGACTTCTGAGCGCGGAGGAAGTAGTGGTGTCATTCTTGAAGAGAGCTGTACTGGGACATCAACTGGTGTGTTTACTGGCGCATATCGGTAGCATATCTGCTAACATGCTATAGCTCAACTTTGCTACCGAGTTCATGGCGGATAGGGCAATTGCTCGCGCCAAGGAGCTAGACCAGTATTACCAGCAAACAGGCAGGGTGGTTGGACCTCTGGTCGGTAGAGACACTCCCAGTAACCAATAACATGGACTAACTGACAGGGGCCATCTAGCATGGCGTTCCCATTAGCGTCAAAGAACATATCGAGGTTAAGGACCGTATCTGCAACGCCGGCTATGTAGCATGGTAGGCACAATACTATCTGTCATCAATAAACGAGAAACCTAACCCTGTCCACCAGGGTAAACGACGTCTCGACAGAAGATGCTCTTCTTCTCAAGTACCTTGAGAAAGCAGGTGCTGTTTTCCACGTGCGCACCAACCAGCCTCAGTCTCTCATGGTAACAGCACCCTACCATTATCAATGTAACTTTGAACAAAGCTAACAATACCAAGCACCTCTGCTGCAACAACAACCTCACTGGCGCAACGGTCAACCCCTACAACAGAACCCTTACTCCGGGTGGCTCTTCCGGAGGCGAAGGCGCCTCAATGGGCTTCAAGTGCGCTCCTCTAGGTATCGGCACCGACATCGGGGGCTCGATTCGCTCCCCGGCGGCATTCTGCAACGCATACGGGTTTCGGCCGACAGCACGCCGCAACCCATGCATGGGACTCAAGGTACCGGAGCCGGGAGCAGAAGCCATATTGGGCGTCGTGGGGCCCCTTGCGAGCCAGAGCATTGAGGACCTAGACCTGTTCCAGCGCGCTGTGATTGACCAGGAGCCGTGGGACCAGGAGACGGGCCTGATGCCAGTGCCGTGGAAGAGAGTGCAGCCGAACAAGGAGATGACGGTTGCTATCATGTGGGACGACGGGTATGTCTCTTTCTATTGTTTGTTGAGGGA